>APFE030324746.1:147891-236186 GCA_000404065.3 Pinus taeda | reverse complement strand
AATTAAGAGAATTAAAAAATCAAATAATAAATAATAATAATAATAATAAAAATATTAATAAGTCAATTTTTTGAGTAAACAAATGCAGAATTTTAATTTTTTAATATTAAAATGCATTTAAAAATTCGACAGATGAGATTAAGGGAAATCTTGATTCTCATCAACGGTCGAGATTAATTTGACATGGATCACTCGAACTAGCTGTTGGGAATTTTTCCTTTAAATAGGGTGCTAGGGGTCATTTGAGATCATTCGATCCGTGAGTCTTGTGCTGAAGAAAGCTCTCTTGTAAACTTTTTTTTGGTGCAATAAAGAAAGACGTTGGGGTTGAAATCTTGCTGGTGTTACTCTCCTAAAGTGCTGTAAGCTGTTTTATTTTGTGCATAATTTTATTTTCAGCCATTAGTAATAGCCTGGTGAAGAGTGATGTTGAACACAGGTATCTTGTTCACTCACTAAGGTTTTAATGGTAATAGAATTTCTGAAAGTAATGGCAGGTATCTCCATTGGATTTGGAATTTAGCACTGTTTTTTCCCTCTTTATTGATAACTGAAGTGAGCTGTGCAGGAAATCCAGATTGAGAAAATTAACGGGCTTTTGGGGAAGTTCTAGGCTGAACCAGCCAACTCCAGAGAAGCATTCCCTTGTAGAGCCCAGCCAGTTTCGATTCTGGGTTGCAGGGTTTTTTGAAGATTTCCGAGGGTTTGCTCAGCTCTTTGCTATGGCTTAGGGTTTCATTGTGTTATAGGGGCATTTTGAAATTTTTGAGACAAATCTGCGTTTTGTTATATATATATTTCCGCAGTCACAGCCCTCAGTGCTCTCTCAATCTCCTTCATTCCACTGCCTACCTCAGCTCTTCTCTGCACAACCTTGTTATTTTCAGCGTATCAGCTCCTCCCACGCAGCTCCTATCACCATTCCTAAGTTGTCTAAATCAATAAGGTTGCTGCCATTATCCAAATTAGCAAATCAGCCAATCAGCATTGCTGCCCAGATTAGCAGATCCTCACGCTTTCTCCTTGTCCATCTCCCCACACGTTTAATTTTTCTCATGCAGTTTCTCCCTATCCTACAGATCTCCTCATCTCCATCAAACCCGCAACTCACTCTTTGCATTGCTCTCCAGTTGTCCCAAATTGATTCCTTCACACTGCCCACGCAACGCTAGCTCTCACCATCGCTCCAAATCTCGCATGCACAGCAAAATTCGAAATTTTTTTTGTTGTTGTTCATATCGCCCTGCTGTTCCAATACACTTCAGCTCCATTCTTCACCTCTCCACGTAGTCATTGTCTTCTCCCACGCGCAGCCTGCAATCCCTAACCTACAAATGCAGTTCCTACTCCAGCGATCCATCGACTTACTAATCCCTGCACACAAGTCTCCCTTCAGCTACCATCACCAATCGTTCTTCGAACCTGCGCAGCAAACGACAAGCGAAAAAAGGTCAAAGATTTGTTTTGCGTGGATTGGCATGATCAAGTTTTGAAGTTAGGGTATCATTTAAAAAAAAAAATCGATTTTCAGGTATAGCGTAGGTGTTTTGTGCATATTCGTTAGGCTAAAGTTTGTTAATAGTTTAGAAATCTAAAAGTTCCGTCTCATTTTTTTTTTTAAATTTAGTTTTGATTTTAGTTTTATAAAAAATCAAGTTTTTGAAGTTTAGCTTTAGATACTTTAAATCCCAGCTTGGTTCAATTTTGATTTTAAGTTTAGAATTAAAAAGGAAAAAAACTCATAAAAAATGAAATAACGAAAAAAAATAAAAATTTCGATTTCCTTTTTTGTTTGTTTGTTTAGTTTTAAATTTCATAAAGCTAGAATTAGAGTTAAGCTTATATTTGGTTTGTCTTTTAATTTAATTTAGTTTAAACTTTATTTTTAATTAAGTTAGCTTTATTTAAAGTTAGATCTTAATCTTAAAAAAAAAAGAAAATAAGAAAAAATAAAATCATAAAAATTAGAAAATAGGTTTTTGTTTTAGATTTTTTTATTTAGGTTAAGTTTTGTTTAACGTAGTTTCTTTGTTTTATTTTTATTTTTATTTTTTTTGTTAAAATTCAAATTTTAGTATCATTTCATTTTGACTTTTGATCAAACGAATATACTATATAATATATAATATATATATATATATATATTAATAATATATAAAGGCATAAAAAGTTTTCCTTTTTTTTAGTTAGATTTTAGATTGTAAATTTGGTTAGTTGTTTGAAATTTTTGATAATATTTAAAAAAAAAGAGAGTAAAAAAAAGGTAATTTTTAGATTTTTTGTTGTTGTTGTTGTTGTTGTTCTTAATTCAGATTTTTTCATCTATTTAGACTTTAGTTTTTTGCTTAGCTTAGTTTTATCTTATTCGAAAATATAAAATACCAAAAACAATCTTGGAAATATTTTGCCAGATTCAGTCTTAGCTCAAGGTTTTGTCATGTTTGCAATATATCTTTTTTGCTGAGCCTAAAATTTTGATGAAGGATTAATATTTATCATTTTTATGTGGTTAAACGTGCTCAAATTTTCATTTGGAGAGTAGCTGTATGAAAGTGATAATTGGTTAGCATTCAAAATTGCGTGGTTACTTAAATCATTTATCTTTTTTGAATTTTAATTGCAGGAATATTGTTAAGACATTATCGATTACCTCGCATTTGGTAAAAGTTAATCTTTGTTTGAGTTATTTGATGGTAAATGATTGTTAATGAGTTCATATTTCTGCAAGCATTTGATAGATAATCATTCAGTCATTAACTCCATAAGGCATTGGTCTATTAAATTAATAAAATCAATTAAGTGCTTGTTTCCCCTCATGTCTCCCAACCCAATTGGTCCACAATTGGTCATCCCTTGTCCCATAGGGTCTACCCCCCTTAGCCGCGAGAGACAAGCTTAAACGGAGAGATCATGGATCAGGGTGATAGCCCCCGGTCTGAGCGTTGTCGTGACAATCTGTGCGACAACATGGCTCATTGCCAAAGCACGCCACTTCTCTTAAAGAAACACTCTGTTCACATCCCACAAAGAATTCAAGAGGGATTGAAGAGATATGAAACTGGTGGCAAACTGTGTAATGGCGGACCGCAACAACTCCTTGTTGTTGGTGAATTTTTTCATCAAGCTAAGCACATATGTATGATTATATATAAATTTTGTAATGCTTTTTGATGAGTCAACAATATCTTTGACAAAGGAAATTTTTCCTATGTCCTCCAACATTAAATCAATACAATGTGCAGCACAAGGTGTTCAAAATAAAGTAGAATGCCTCTCCATAAGCATCCTACCAACAACAACATAATTTGTAGCATTGTCCATTATGACTTGGACAACATGTTCTGCACCCACCTCCAAAATAAACACATCCAACAAATCACATAAAGTTTTTGTATCTTTGATATGTGAAGATGCATCAACAGATTTCATACACAGTCCCTTTGGGACAACTAACCAAGAAGTTTATAAGAGTTCTCCCTTTTTGGTTGGTCCAACCATCTGACATCACAATGCATCCTGTTTGTGCCCATGATGCCCTAAACTCCTCCAATCTTTTGGTGCAGTCAACCTTTTCATCTTGAAGAATCCAGCCTTTAAAGTCATGATAAGAAGGGATTTTGTACCCTAGGACAACAGTTGCAATAGCATCAACAGCGGGCTAGAAAAATGGATTATTCCTTGCAGCGCTAAAGGGAATATCACTCCAAAGGAGAAATTTGCCTAACAACTTGTTAGCTTGTTCTTTCTCAGTTTTTTTAAGCATTGAAGTGATAGATGGTTGTGAACTATGCGTGGTTCTAGGAACAAAAAATGATGAGGCAGCTACAGGGTTGGTTGTAGATATTGATGGTGAAGTAGAACCAGTGCCACTTCCATGTTCACCTAAGCCTAACACCCTCTTTGTTAGTTGCTTCTTCATTTCTGCTTTGGCCTCTCTCTCGTGCTCTAATTCTTCCAATGATCTGCTCTTCTGATGATTTCCGGATTTGTATTTGTGCAAGGCCCTATATCAAATCCAGGGATTTGTGCAAGTTAATACTTCAATCTATAAACCCCCCTCTGACATATGATGCCCACACAACTTGCAACTCAAGTTTATTCTATCAAACCCTCCATTAGGTTCACCAAATTCCCACAGAGAGTCCAATTTCCTTGGCATGTTTGTAACTTGGTTGAACTCTTGACTCTTGAGTTTTAATGTAAGATGAAGTTCGAACTTTGAAGTTGAACCTATGGCACAATAAGAATTGCAAGTTACAAAAATTTAAAAAATATTACACGCATGAGTAACATGACACAACACATTGAATTTTTGACAATTTAACAAACAAAAAAACTTCATCTCAATCCAAAATGAACTCTTTTCAGTCTATGCAACAAATATGGAAAAAGAAACACCATCAAATCAACTCAAAAATATTTTATAAACAATGGGTTATAGAAACTAAAGCAAAAACAAGAAAAAAAACCAAAACAAAATGGCCAAATTTGGTGCCCATACCTGGAAACCACGGTTTGCCGGAGAAATTTGATTCAAAGACGAAGTTCTCTCGCTTGGGATGCTAAAATCTCCAAGCTTCCTCCTCCTCAGCTCCTAATCCACGTCTTCCAGGGTTCCTCTCCTCCTCACCTCTCAATCCACCAGGGTTTTTCTCCTCCTCAGCTCCTAATCCACCAAGGTTTTTCTCCTCCTCAGCTCCCAATCCATGCTGCTACCGCTGTTTATCCAAAATGAAAAAACAAAATTCGTTTTTTGGCTTATAGGACCCACTGTCCGCCGCCCCCGTGATAAATTTAGTTCGAATCGCGATTTTTTTTGTAATAATCGTGATTTTTGAAAAAAAAATTGACGTAATAATCGGGCGATAATATTGCCATTTTAAAAAAACCACGATTTTTCGATATTATTGCAATTATATCGCGATTTTTGCAACATTGGTTTGGCCCTAGTTGCCAATTTTAACACTCCCTCTCAACTAGGGAGAACTCCATCTGCTAGTCCATCTGCCAGTCCGTACTATCTCTGTCATCAGTGCCCTGCATTGCTCTGCTCTGCTGAACTATGAAGAAGAAGAAGTAATCGAGAATGTATCATACCATCCTCTACTAACCCGAAGTCAGTCCCATATAAAAGAGAGTATCTCATACCACTCTTACTAGCCTAAAGTCAGTTCCAATAAAGAGAGTGTATCATCCACTCTTACTGATCTGAAATCCATTGCAAAAGAGAGTGAATTATATCACTCTTACTGACTCGAAGTTAGTTCCAATTGATCCTAGATCAATATCATCCTAGCATAAGGAGTACGGTAGTAACATGCTGTGTCCATAATACTTCTATGGTCCCTATCCTCATTTCCCTACTCATTGGCCAGATGAGAGGTACTTCCCATGAGCCCAGATTGCATGGGTAGGATGTCTCAGCCAGAGAAGGATGAACCACTCATCCTGCCTACATGTCGCCAGGGGTATCCTAGGGGAAGGTCGAACCACTCACCTTGTACACAACAAATCACTAGGGGAAGGCTGAACCACTCACCCTATGACTATGTCTGAGCAGGAGAAGGATGAACCACGCATCCTCCCTACATAGCAGACCACTAGGGGAAGGTTGAACTACTCACCCTATGGTTGCTCATCGCTCCAAGATGTACCCCCAAGCCCCCTGGAGCACCTAGAGCTCAACGTCCATATCATACAAGACCCTTAGGAGGGAGTCTCTCCAAGACTCCTAGTTGTTCTCAGAGAGTCAAGAATATGATCTTTCTTAGGGGCTTCGACAGAATATCGGCGACGTGCACATCAATCCCAATGCGATGGAGCCTTCTTGCTCCTCCATGTATAATATCCCAGATAAAGTGATAGCTGATGTCTATATGCTTGGAGCGATCATGGAATTCCTCAACAATCGAATCCCCCTCTCGTTGTCACAGAAGATCGCGATGGTATCCAGTGCGTGTCCAAACATCTCACTCAAGAGCTTCCACAACCAGACAGCTTCACACAAAGCCATACTTACAACTATGTATCTGGCCTCATCGATGCTCAAAGCAACTGACTTCTACTTCCTCCTCATTTAGGATATCGAGGCAGAACCCAGAGAGAACCAACACCTAGAAGTGCTCTTGCGATCCTCCACATTGCCTGCCTAGTCAGCATTCGAATAATCATGCAGCTTGATATTTCTGGCATTTGTATCTCAATCCATGAGAGATTGTGCCTCAAAGATATCTCAAAAGATTCTTGGCACCAATCCAATGAGGCTCAACCATATATGAGCTCAACATGCTAACTGCATAACATATATCTGGACTAGGGTTCACCAAGAACATCAATGCTAGTATGAGTTTATGAAACTTAGAGGCATTTCCCAAATCAGGTCCAGCATCACTACCGCATAACTTCTTAAAGTTATGCTTCATCGAGGTAGTCATAGGCTTGGAATTCACCATTCCAAATCTGAAATCCAACTCCCTCTTACTTTTGCAAATGAGAGGGTTTGCACCTCTCAGAAAGAGGTCGTCCTCATAAGGTGCCAGTATGAGAGGTCTATCATCCACAACCTTCAAGTACAAGTTTGGATTGGCTTCACTCCTAGTGAATCTCAACTTCATCAGCTAGCTATCAATCCTCTCATATCAAGCCCAGGGTGATTGCTCTAAATCATAGAGAGCTTTCTTCAACTTGCATACATGAGATTCCCGATCATGAATCTCAAACCCCTCGAGTTGTTCCAAATCTGTGGACTTGCTACATGAGGGGAATGGTCCCCTTTGTAAGTTTTCCTTTGGTGCATCTCGGACATGTACCTCCACGCTCTTCTTGTATTCAGGCATCCCTATCACCATTTGACTCACATCGGGTAGGGCCCCATAATGAGCAGATCTTCGGTGATATAGAAGAGGTGTGTCAATTGACATGGTCACCATTAGACTTCCTGCAACTTGATACAAATTGCCAACCCTGAACTTCAATAGTAAAAACATGTTTAATTTTTTTTTCCAAACATGTACTTTTACATCGATGAATGCCACCTTGTGACCTTTGTCTTCTGTTGTCGAAATGGACAGCAGGTTCTTCTTGAGATCAAGTACATGAAGAACTTTTTGTAAATGAATTGTGTTACCCTCATTCAATTGAGGGGTAACATTCCCTACACCCTTTTTGGGATAGGTGGCATCGTCTCCAAGAATAATCTCCAGGATTCGTTCCTTCTCTATCAAATTAGAGAGAGCTCTTGAAGCACTACTATCAATAAGTCGGATTCCCAAAGAGTTTGGAGATCCGTGTTTTCTTGAAGAGTCTGCCATTTCCTTGATGACCTGCATTATCTTTTTTTGTTCTTTGCCATTGTACTTGTCATTCCTTTGATCATTAAAGATGCCCTTGGAGTGATTGTTATCATCATCAAGTGATGTGTCCCTTCTATTTAGACACTCCTTCGCATAATGGCCAAATTTATTGCACACAAGGCATCTGCCTTTCCTTCCACCCTTGGTGTACTTGTTCTTTGTAGCTGGTGCATTTTATGGAGGCTCAAGGATTTTACCCTTCACTATGAGAAACCCATTGAGCCTTTGACCTTGTCTGACTATCTTCGGTGATTGCTCTTTCACTCTTGTTTGGGATTTGTCTTCACCTCACCCTCGATACCATGTTAAATTTTAGGTATGTTCTATGCTGAGAGCAAATTTACTTCAATTTTCCATATTAGCTCAATATCAATTCCAAATTAGCAATCACATTTCGCTTGATAGTAAAATGCAGATAAAACATAAACATAAATCGCAGAAGACAAGCCAAGACAAGAGAACACAAGATGTGGCACTAGCTAGGGACAGACCACAATGTGGGGAAACCCTTGATCAATTCTTCTTATGTTCTTTAGTAGTTCAACAGAGAGAGAGAGAGAGATAGTACATATACATCAGAAGTCAACATTTTGACTTGACAAAACAAGAGCAAAGATTTTCACTAAGAAGTTAACACATGAGGTAGCTGATCGAAATTCAGGTGAAGGCACGCTGCTTCAACTGATTCTCCAAGGTGATTCCATCACCATGCTGCACCCATCACAGAGCTGTTCTCATCACTATGCTGCTCCCATCACTGAGCTGCACCCATCACTGCTATGCTGCATCTCATCTTGTTGTACTAATCATCATTGTACTGCACCCATCATGCTGCACTTCCTCATCACTATGCTACATCTCAACATGCTGCACTAATCATCACTATGCTGCAAATCAACACGCTGCACTAATTGTGAAAATTCTATCATTGCAGCAACTGATTTACTTTTCCCACTTATTCAACAATGAGTTATTTATGAGATTACTTCAATAAAATTAAAATAAATATTGCTGCAGATATCACACCGTAATACATAAAGAAACATATGCACAATAATCAATACATTGACACAGTTATTTTGGACAACAGTCCCTGGAAAATCCTAATGTGGGAAAACTAGTGTAGCAAGGGAGGTTTTTAGTATTCAACAATTCTTCAGTACAACAAGGTGCCAAACTGATGTACCCTCAACGAATTTTTTTTTCCAGCACCTCTCCCAATCCCAGTGTCAGCCTGACTGACCTCTGTGTGGCTCTCAGACCCTCTGCGTCAACCCCTGCTTGACTGCGTCAGCCCTGGGCCTCTCTGCGTCACTCACGTAGGCCCAGTTAGTGACTGCGTAGTCTCCTGCTGCTTCTACGTCTGCCTCTCCTGCCTCAGCGCTGATCTCTAGTGGCTGATCCCGTCTCTCTGTTCTGTACTTGCTGCCTCCTGATTGCTCACCAGACCACTGGTTCAATTTCTCAGCTAACCCCGCTCCAGAAATTGAACTGACTAGTCTCCCTCATTGTGTTCTCCAAGTGATCCTCAAGGCTCTCTTATACTTTTCTTGTTGACAAATCAACGACCGAGATTAAGTCCCTAATCAACGAATAAGATTAGATCTGGCTTGATCCATGACTTTTGGACCATTCTAATACATTTTTATATTAATTCACATTAATATTTTATTTTCCCTAAGTAGGGACTTCATTAAAATATTAATTATTTTAATATCTCCCAAACTGTTTAGAATCTGCCCAAACCCTTTCTGGGTATTTGATATCTCATGTGCTTTAGCCTCTCCACCAATTTTCGTGGCTAGGCACATACGATGCTACCTCAAATCAACACTCCCTCTTAGCGAGCACTGTGCTCTAGCAATGCTCCTCACTGAGCATCACCCTGATCACCTGGCATCAGTCCCTGTGCTGATGCTAGGCCTGCTGCCCATCATCCTCTACACTGCTGCACCCTGTACTGCTGCCCATGGCTCTGCTACTACCACTGCTACATCTGTACGACAAATCCCTCTGCATCTGTGCTATTGCTAGTCCTTTCTCCCTACATTGCACTCGCATTGTAACTCCCTCTGCATCCATGCTGCTATCACTCCCATTTTTGCTTCTGAAATGGGTTCTTCACCATCCCCATCTTTTCCCTGAAGTAGTTAAACTTTTTCCTTCCAAGGGCCTTGGTGAGGATGTTCGCCACCTGCTCTCCTATAGGAGTGTAGCTCAACTGTACAACTCCTTGTTGGACACAGTCTTTGACAAAGTGACACCGGATATCAATATGCTTTGACTAATCATGAAACACTAGATTCTCAGAGAGCTTGATGCAACTCTGATTGTCACACATGGTCCTAGTCACCTCCATATTCTTTCTGTATAGGTTTACCAACAGTTTTCTAAGCCATATGGCCTCACACGAAGGTGTGCTTGCTGCCATATATTCTGCCTCAGATGAGCTCAGAGCCACGGACTTCCATACTGCACCAGGAGGTCATTCCTGATCCAATGTTGAAAAAGTACTGAGAGGTACTTTTCCAATCCATTGAACTTCCTGCCCAATCTGCATCAGTAAATCCACTCAACTTGATATCGTTACCCTTAGTGTACAAGAGCCCATAATCGACTGTTCCCTGTAAATACCTGAGAACGTGTTTGGCTATTGCCCAGTGTGCCCTCTTTGGTTCCACCATGAACTGATTGAAGGTGTTTACAGCGTAGGAAATGTCTAGCCTGGTATTGACTAGATACATCAAGGACCCTATGAGCTGCATGTATAGGGTGGGATCGACATCCTTGTCTTCTGATGCATCAATCTTCTTCTAGTTGGTGATCATTGGCATAGCCATAGGTCTACAGTCCTCCATCCCGAATCTTTTCAGGATTTTTGCAGCATACTTCCCTTGCCCAAGGAAGATTTCTTCCTTTTGCTGCCAAACTTCCAACCCTAGGAAGTAGTGCATTTGTCCCAAATCCTTCATATCGAATTCTGTGGCTAGATTCTCCTTGCAGTCCCCAATGAGTTTGGATGATCCTGTCAGAAAGAGATCATCCATATACAATACTAAGATTAGAGACTCGTTCTCTATAAGTAGATAGTAGAGATTCAGATCTGCGTCACTCTTGACAAATCCCATCTTCTGCAAGTAGCCATCTATTCGACCATACTATGCTCTCGGTGCTTGTTTCAGCCCATACAAGGCTTTCTTCAATCTGCATACATGAGACTTCTTCTCATGAGTTTCAAAGCCCTCTGGTTGTTCAATGTATACCTCCCTTCTATTACCTCGTTTAGAAATGCCGTTTTGACATCCATCTGATGGATCTCCAATCCATCTGCGCTGCAAGAAATATCACGGTCCTAATAGATGTATACCTGGCTACCGTGGTGAAGGTATTCTCATAGTCAATCCCTTCTTTTTGAGCATACCCCTTAGCCACAAACCTGGCCGTGTATTTCTCAACACTGTTGTTTGCAGCGTATTTGATCTTGTAGATCCATATTGAACCTATCACTGATATGTCTTAAGGCCTTGGCACCACCTCCCAGACATTGTTTACCATTATGGAGTTGTATTCCTCTACAATCGCATCTAGCCAAACCTGATGTTGAGTTGCCTCCTTGAAATTGGCAGGCTCTCCATCCTGAGCTACTAATGCCTAATATTTATTTGGCTGTTTTCGCTCCCTCTTATTGTTTCTTGGCGCATCGATGAAGTCCCCTGCATCTCGCAGAATCTGACGAAGTTCCCTACTAGTTCTTCCTCTGTCAGCAAGTGCTTCTGTTCGCTCCTCCTCATCCTGAGAATCTTCCTGTCCTGAGGAAGAATTCTTTACTTATGTTGGTTGAAGAGGCTTAACCAACGGCTCCTCTTTCGACTGCTCCTCGGAAGGCATCTTGCGAGATTTTCTGAAAACCCTGTCCTCCACGAACTTTACAAATTGTCGTACTACAACCTTCCTGCTCCCTAGAAGGTAGATTCTGTATGCCTTAGCGTTCTTGCTATATCCCACCAGATATCCCTTTTCTGCAGTCTAATCCAGCTTCTTCCTCTTTTCTTCGGGTATGCGGTAATATGCTAAACTCCCAAATATCCTGAAATGATTGACTTCAGGTGTCTTCCCTGTGAGGACTTTCTCTGGAGTAATTTTGCCCAAATGCGCGATGAGGAGTCCTGTTCTGAACATAGACTGCTGTGTTGCATGCTTCTGCCCAGAGGAATTTTGGCATATCCTGATCATACATCATGGCCCTAGTTGCTTCTACAATAGTCTTGTTCTTTCTTTCTGCTACCCCATTCTGCTCTGGATTTTAGGGAGTTGTCCACTCTCTTCTGATGCCCTCCTTAGCGCAAAAATCAGTGAAGTCCTTATCGACATATTCTCCACCATTATCTGAGAGCAAAACTTTTATTTTCTTCCCAGTTATTTTCTCCACCAGAGCCTTGAACTCCTTGAATCGACAAAAAACCTCATCCTTGGTTTTCAGAAAATAAATCCAAGTTTTCCTCGAGTGTTCATTAATGAAGGTATGGAAATACTCGGCACCACTGAGAGCTTTGACAGACATAGGTCTGCAGCTCCCTGAGTGTACCAATCCTAGTACACTCTTGGCCCTGTGTTTGCTCCTAGGAAACGCTGCCTTGGCATACTTTCCTAGAGCACATCCCCTACATACATCATCTCGTTCCGTACTCAGATCTGGAACTCCTGTTACAGTGCTCTTGAGAATTCTCAGAGCTCCATGGTGCAAGTGACCCATTCTTCTGTGCCATAGTTCATTCAAGTCCTTGTCTCCATGATTGCATATTAGTGCCATTGGCGATTCTAGTTGTAATCTACACAACTGATTTCTTTTGATCTTGATCTTCACTTTCTTTTTTCAGTTTGGGTGTTTGACGTATACCTTCTCCTTGATGAAGTAGACGTCATAGCCCTTGCCTTGTAGTTGCGACACAGAAAGTAAGTTCATCCCCAATCCTGGTACATGCAGCACATTTGTAGCACGAAACTATTCTCCCGATTTTGTCTGAAAGACTATAGTACCCTTCCCTACTAGAGTACACTTTGCCTTGTTCCCCATGGTGATTTGAAAGTTCATCTTCTCTTCTCGATATTCTGAGAAACACTCCCTGATTCCTGTCATATGCCATGAGGCTCCACTGTCTGTATACCATACTTCTGATGATGCAGCGCTAGTCATACACGTCACTTCTTTTTCCAGCCTGGAAGTTAACATAGAGAAATTGAAATCTCTTTGTCTTGTGCAATCTTCTGAAAATATGTGTGAGTCCCCTGACGTGGATGCCTTTGCATCGTGGTCTCGACCCATAACTGATTTTCCCTTCTCATCTCTGATTACTCGCTCTGTTACCATGTGAAAATTCTATCACTGCCGCCACTGATTTACTTTTCCTACTTATTCCACAATAAGTTATTTATGAAATTACTTCAATAAACATTAAAATAAATACTGTTGCAGATATCACACCGTAATACATAAACAAACATATACACAAGAATCAACACATTGACAGTTATTTTGGACAACAGTCCCCGGAAAAACCCAATGTGGGAAAATTGGTGCAACAAGGGAGGTTTTTATTATTTAGCAATTCTTCAGTAGAACAAGGTGCCAGACTGGCTTACCCACAAACAAAAAAATTCTCCAGCACTTCTCCCAATCCTAGCATCAGCCCAACTGACCTCTGCATGGTTCTCAGACCCTCTGCATCAGCCCCTACTTGACTGCGTCAGCCCTGGGCCTCTCTGTGTCACTCACGCAGACCCAGTTAGTGACTGCGCAGCCTCCTGCTGCCTCTGTGTCTGCCTCTCCTACCTTAGAGTTGATCTCTAGTGGTTGATCCCATCTCTTTGTTTCGTACTTGCTGCCTCCTGACTGCTCACTAGGCCATTGGTTCAATTTCTCAGCTAACCTCGCTCCAGAAATTGAACTGACTAGTCTCCCTCAATGTGTTCTCCAAGTGACCCTAAAGCCTCCTCTTATACTTTTCTCATTGACAAATCAACGACCGAAATTAAGTCCCTAATCAACGACTAAGATTAGATCTGGCTTGATCCATGACTTTTGGACCATTCTAACACAATTTTATATTAATTCATATTAATATTTTATTTTCCCTAAGTTTAGGCTTAGGGACTCCATTAAAAATATTAATTATTTTAATATCTCCTAAACTGTTTAGAATATGCCCAAACCCTTTCTCGGTATTGGAGAACTCATGTGCCCCAACCTCTGCATCAAATTTCATGGCTAGAGCACATCCGATTCTACCTCAAATCAAAACTAATCATCACTATGTTGCATCTCAACATGCTACACTAATCATCACTGTGTTGTACCATTCATCATGCTGCACTAAGCTGCACCACTGTCACTGTGCACTGTGCTGCGCCATTCATCACGCACTCAATGCATACTGCAACATGTTGTTGCAATTATCAATGCATACCAGCCCTTGCTGCTTGCTATGGCTTGCAGCCTAGCATAGCAGTTAGGCTATAGATGCAGACTCTTTCAATAGGTCTTCATGACACAATGTTTAGCACAGTGTTCAAGCTCGATGAAAATCTCCTTTATGACTGCATTAAGGTCATCTACTATGACAACATTTAGGGCTTATGACTGTACCTTGACTTCAGCCCCACATTTCTATTAGAGGGCTTTGTAATACATCTCCCTTCTTTTCCTGCGGTCAGATCTCCTCACTGTTCTTCCAGCTCCATTATGATAGCGTATTATAGGGCTTCTCCTTGCTGGGTATAGAGCTTTCTTTTAGGAGAGCGTGGAGGGATCCTCCTCTTGCCGCATTGAACCCTTACTTGTCTATGGAAGAGACCTCTTTCTTTCTAGTGTATGAGTGGAATAAGGCCAACAGTTAGGGCCTACATTAAACCTCCTTCCATGACTGTGTTAGGGACAACATTAGGGCATATAAAGACAGCGTCTTAAGGTCTTTTATAGACCTGCGTTTTTACTCACTCCTTCTTGTGTTTCCATAGCTACATTAAAGACTTTAGAACAACGTTAAAGGTTATCCATCATTACTGCTATTAGGGCTGTTGTAGGATACTCAATTGGACCGCTTTCTCCTCCATGTCTAGGGCTTCTTCTAGACTGTAATATAGGGAACTTAGGCTTCTTCCATAGACTGCGTTAAGGTTCCTCCATAGACTACGTTACGGTTCCTCCATAGATTGCGTTAGGGTCTAGGGCATCCATTAGGGTAGCGTATACTCTTTAGTGACTTTTCCTTCCACCAAAACCTAAACGAGTGGAGAGGAAAAGATCACATGAGATGAGAGACTAATGACTTGCAAGCCACCTCTTTTTATAGTAAAACGTTGAGGACAGATGGGGGTAATTTTGTTGCTGGCCGACCTTGACGAATTTTCACATAACACAAATAAATTCATATCTCTGTGAATGTTAGAATCGAATGATCTTTAGATCAATCCTACACCTCTCGACGAGAGGAATCCAAGAAAAATATTAGCTGCCATAAATAATATGAACCACATGGAGTTTGGCTCTAGTTGCCAATTTTAACACTCCCTCTCAACTAGGGAGAACTCCATCTGCTAATCCATCTGCCAATCTGTATTATCTCTGCTATCAGTGCTGTGCACTGCTTTGCTTTGTTGAACTATGAAGAAGAAGAAGTGATCGAGAACGTACCATACCATCCTCTACTGACTTGAAGCCAATCCCATATAAAAGAGAGTGTCTCATACCACTCTTACTGCCCTGAAGTCAGTTCCAGTAAAGAGAGTGTATCATATCACTCTTACTGATCCGAAATCAGTTCCAAAAGAGAGTGAATTATATCACTCTTACTAACCCGAAGTCAGTTCCAATTGATCTTAGATCAATATCATCCTAGCATAGGGAGTACGGTAGTAACATGACGAGTCCATCGGTACTTCTATGGTCCCTATCCTCATTTCCCTACTCATTGGCCAAATGAGAGGTACTTCCCATGAGTCCCAGACTGCACGGGTAGGATGTCTTAGCAGGAGAAGGGTGAACCACTCATCTTGCCTACATGTCGCCAGGGGTATCCCAAGGGAAGGCTGAACCACTCACCCTGTACACAACAAATCACTAGGGGAAGGCTGAACCACTCATCTTGTACGCAACAAATCACTAGGGGAAGGCTAAACCACTCACCCTGTATGCAACAAATCACTAGGGGAAGGCTGAACCACTCACCCTATGACTATGTTTGAGCAGGAGAAGGATGAACCTCTCATCCTGCCTACATAGCAGACCACTAGGGGAAGGCTGAACCACTCACCCTATGGTTGCTCATCGCTCCAAGATGTACCCCCAAGCCCCTCGAAGCTCCCAGAACTCAATTTTCATATCATATAGGACCCTTAGGAGAGAGTCTTTCCAAGACTCCTGGTCGTTCTCGAAAAGTCAAGAATTTGATCTTTCCTAGGAGCTTCTACAGAATATTGACAACCTGCACGTTAGTCCTAATGTAATGGAGCCTTCTTGCTCCTCGATGTACCATATCCCAGATAAAGTGGTACCTGATGTCTATATGCTTGGAGAAATCACAAGATTCCTCAACAATCAAATCCCCCTTTGGTTGTCACAGAATATCATGATGGTATCCAACACGTGTCCAAACAGCTCACTGAAGAGCTTCCACAACCAGACAGCTGCACACGAGGCCATACTTACAGTTATGTATCCAGCCTCATCGGTGCTCAAAAGCAACCGACTATTGCTTCTTGCTCATCTAGGATATCGAAGCAGAACCCAAAGAGAACCAACACCTAGAAGTGCTCTTGCGATCCTCCACACTGCCTGCCTAGTCAGCATTCGAATAATCATGCAGCTTCATATTTCTGGCAGTGTATCTCAATCCATGAGAGATTGTGCCCCGAAGATATCTCAAAAGATTCTTGGCGCCAATCCAATGAGGCTAAACCATATATGAGCTCAACATGCTAACTCAAAACGTATATACGGACAGGAGTTCACCAAGAACATCAATGCTAGTATGAGTTTATGAAACTCGAGGCATTTCCCAAATCAGGTCTGACATCAAGTCACGGGCTTGCAATTCACCATTCCAAATCTGGAATCCAACTCCCTCTTACTTTTGCAAATGAGAGGGTTTGCACCTGTCAGAAAGAGGTTGTCCTCATAAGGTGCCAGTATAAGAGGTCTATCATCCACAACCTTCAAGTACGGGTTTGGATCAGCTTCACTCCTTGTGAATCTCAGCTTCATCAACTAGCTATCAATCCTCTCATGTCAAGCCCGGGGTGATTGCTGTAAATCATAGAGTGCTTTCTTCAACTTGCATACATGAGATTCCCGATCATGAATTTTAAACCCCTCGGGTTGTTCCAAATATGTGGACTTGCTACATGAGGGGAATGGTCCCCTTTGTAAGTTTTCCTTCGGTACATCTCGGACATGTACCTCCATGCTCTTCTTGAATTCAGGTATCCTTGTCACCATTTGACTCACATTGTGTAGGGCCCCATAATGAGCAGACCTCCGGTGCTATAGAAGAGAATTGTCAACTGACATGGTCCCCATTGGACTTCCTGCAACTTGATACAAATTGCTAACCCTGAACTTCAAGAGTAAAAACATCTTTAAAATTCTTTTTGCAAATGCGTACCTTTACATCAATGAATGCCACCTTGTGACCTTTGTCTTCCATTGTCGAAATGGACACCAGGTTCTTCTTGAGATTAGGTGCATAACGAACTTTTGTAAATGAATTGTGTTACCCTCATTCAATTGAGGGGTAACATTCCCTACACCCTTTTCGGGATAGGTGACATTGTCTCCAAGAATAATGTTTAGGATTGTTTCCTTCTCTATCAAATTAGAGAGAGCTCTTGAAGCACTACTATCAATAAGCTAGATTCCCAAAGAGTCTGGAGATCTGTGCTTTCTTGAAGAGTCGACCATTTCCCCGATGTCTTGCATTCCCTTTTTTCATCATTGAAGATGCCCCTGGAATGATTTTTATCATCATCAAGTGATGTGTCCCTTCTATTCGGACACTCCTTTGCATAATGGCCAAATTTATTGCATGCAAGGCATCTGCCTTTCCTTCTACCCTTGGTGTACTTGTTCTTTGTAGCTGGTGCATTTTATGGAGGCTCAGGGATTGGCTTTGTCTTCACCTCACCTTTGATACCATATTAAATTTTAGGTATGTTCTATGTTGAGAGCAAATTTACTTCAATTTTCCATATTAGCTCAATATCAATTCCAGATTAGCAATCACATTTATCATGATAGCAAAATGCAGGTAGAACACAAACATAAATCGCAAAAGACAAGCTAAGATAAGAGGACACAAGATGTGGCGCCAGCCAGGGACAAACCCCATTGTGGGGAAACCCTTAATCAATTCTTCTTATGTTCTTCAATAGTTCAACAGAGAGAGAAAGATAGTACATATACATCAGAAGTCAACATTTTGAATTGACAAAATAAGAGCAGAGATCTTCACTAAGAAGATAACACATGAGGTAGTTGATTAGAACTCAGGTGAAGGCAAACTGCTTCAACTGATCCTCCAAGGTGATTCCATCACCATGTTGCACCTATCACAGAGTTGTTCTCATCACTGTGCTGCTCCCATCACTGAGCTACACCCATCACTGCTATGCTGCATCTCATCATGCTGCACTAATCATCATTGTGCTGCACCCATCATGCTGCTCTTCGTCATCACTATGTTGCACTAATCATCACCATGCTACATCTCATCATGCTGCACTAGGCTGCACCACTGTCACTGTGCATTGTGCTGCACCATTCATCATGCTGCACTATGTTGCACCATTCATCATGCACTCAATGCATACTGCAACATGCTGCTGCAATTATCAATGCATACCGGCCTTAGCTGCTTGCTATGGCTTGGAGCCTAGCAGAGCAGCTAGGCTATAGATGCAAACTCTTTCAACAGGTCTTCATGACTCAATGTTTAGGATAGTGTTCAAACTCGGTGAAAACCTCCTTTATGACTGCATTTAGGTCATCTGCTATGGCAGCATTTAGGGCTTATGACTGTGCCTTGACTTTAGCCCCGCGTTTCTATTAGAGGGCTTCGTAATACATCTCCCTTCTTTGCCTGCGGTCAGATCTCCTCACTGTTTTTCCAACTCCACTATGACAGCGTATTATAGGGCTTCTCCTTGCTACATATAAAGGTCTCTTTTAGGACAACGTGAAGGGATCCTCCTCTTGCTGCATTGAACCCTTGTCTCCGAAAGAGACCTCTTTCTTGCCAGCATGACTGGAATAAGGCTAGCAGTTAGGGCTTGCGTTAAACCTCCTTCCATGACTATGTTAGGGACAATGCTAGGGCATATAAAGACAACGTCTTAGGGTTATGGACCTGTGTTTTTACCCACTCCTTGTTGTGTTTCCATGGCTACATTAAAGTCTTTAGAACAACCTTAAAGGTTCTCCATCATGACTGCTATTAGCGCTACTGTAGGATATTCAAGAGGACCCTTTCTCCTCCACGTCTAGGTTTTCTTCTAGACTGTAATATAGGGCACTTAGGCTTCTTCCATAGACTGCGTTAAGGTTCCTCCATAGACTGCGTTAGGGTTCCTCCATACACTGCATTAGGGTCTAGGGCATCCATTAGGGCAACGTATACTCTTAGTGACTTTTCTTCCCACCAAAACCTAAAAGAGTGGAGAGGAGAAGATCACATGAGATGAGAAACTAGTGACTTGCAAGTCACCTCTTTTTATTGTAAAACGTTGAGGATAGATGGGGGGTAATTTGGTTGTTGGCTGACCTTGATCAGTTGTCACATAACACAAATAAATTCATATATCCATGAATTCTTGTCGGAATGGGATGATTTTTAGATCAATCCTACACCTCTCGACGAGAGGAATCCATGAAAAATATTAGCTGCCATAAATAAAATGACCTACATGGACTTTGGCCCTAGTTTCCAATTTTAACAGTGTTTTCCAAATGCCCATCGAAGTCCTTATAATCCTCTAGTTGAGTAATCAACTGCCCAGATCAGATTCTAATCAATGGCTCAGATCATATTGACTTGATCCTTGTCTTCTTCTAGAAGTTTCACCCATAGTTTGATTAATACCCTTTAATTATTTTAATTTTCTAAGTTTAGACTTAGGCACCTCTTGTCGCTTTTCCTAGCACATGTGCTTCGGGAGACATAGAAAGCTTCCTAGAGACAGCCTTTGGGTTGATTGTAGACCAGTGCCTAGTGCATTTGAAATTATCAATGGGGGCTCTCAGTTGTACTCCAATTGTCACGAAGTTTAAAAGGATAATAAAAAGGGGGACTTGGTTCGATCAAGCTTCATGAAGATAGACTCAAGCTGATACATGGATCCGAATGTTGAGGGGGTAAATCGGGCCAACCTCAAAGAGAAATCTCTGGTTCTGGTGGCCGACACACAACAACAGGAGCTTAATATTAACTCTGCAGTAACGCGTAGAGGAGGAAAGAGAGGAGGGAAATCGGTGCGTAGGGCTGATTGCAATGCGGAATCCTAGCCATAATGTTCCAACAGAAATATGAAAGAGGGAGGAGATGAAAGAGCGACAGGAGTGGAGTGCTAGTCAAGGTTTCAGGTCATATACGCATGGGCACATTTGTATCCAAAAGCTCAAGCAAATATGTGCATATTATAGGTACTTAAGTAAATGTATAGCTAACATAGGTATTGTTGCTACTTGGTAACAAATATACAATCATGAACAAGGGAGAAACCGACAACTTCATCACACAATTTTAGAGAAAGAAAAACATATATGGAATGAGATTACAGAGGGGAAAACATACTGCGCATTGCCATCATTGGAATCACCAAAGAGTTTCATTAATTGTCAAAATGAGTCGCATTCACCAGTCCATTTACATTCAACAATCTACAACTCAAGTCCCTCACGAACAAATCGTTAGAACCAAAATGGAACCAAAGAATTTGGACCACTGTAGGTGCAGAATTCCGAAACCTCTATTAAGTGTTTCTCCCTCTCTTTTATACAGAGAAGGGGGGTTTTGAATCCACATTCACAAAAATCTCAGCTAAGGGCTAGCTGTTCGATTGACTAGCTGCCTACGCATGCGATAGCTCTGCTACCCAAACTGATTTCCTTGGATTTGATTATGTTCTTGGAAATATATAACTTACAGAATTAAAGAAATTACAGAAATAATAATAAAAGGAAAACTGGATGATGATGGAGGAAGATGTCCTTCTGCTGTTCCTGTGAAGGCCCTTGATCAGGCCACATCTCTGTCATGACGTGCCTTTCCTACTACTCGACTAATTTCTGTCGCTTTCGCCATAACGACCCGACTTCCCCACTCTTTGGAGTTGATAGCGATCCACTGTGGTTGCCTACTATAGAGTAGAAGTGGAGGTTGTCCTGGCAGTCCTTTGTTGTGTATCTGAGTGGAGCCCGATGCCGAGTCATTAAGTCTTCTATAGTCACATACCTCCATTTAATTTCCGAAGATGTGCAGTGAAGAAAACAAATTTATTTCTGAGGCGATTGTTGTCCTGGGTTTCTTGTTGTAGAGGCTTCCACAAGATCGGTCCGTGTTGATTTGCACTGGCTCCATACCTCTATTCAAAGTCTCAGCGGCCGACCTATCCAACTTTAAATCACTGTACCACGCTATCGGAGTGTCACTGTATCGGGACTTTTACTCTTGAAAGTGTTACAGAACAGCATGTCCCGACCTCCTTTAACCCCCTTTGGTTTAGCCCCTTTCTGCATTTTTTCATCATAGGACCGCAGGCTGTGACCTGGGGCTCAACTTTTATATTGGAGCTCCCCAATTGGCGGATCACAATTGGGGTTTCCAATCGGGACTTTTACATTGGACCCACAACATGTTTGCGACCTCCGATTGTGATAGCCCTTTAGCGCTCGACCCTTTATGTGATCGCGGGTCAGCCTCCTTATTGGAGCCCCTTTATCGGAGGTTCGCAATTGACAATTCCTTTTTGATGCACAACACAACCACCGATTGCCCTCTATGCTTAGCCCTTGGTTCCTTTAGCTCTCTATGTGACTATGGGCCAGCCGCTATATCGGAGCCCCTTTATCGACGGATTTTAAATCAGAGGTTTAAACTTGATACAACAATTTTCCTCATCCTTCGATCGTCATTCAGCAAGATGATGTCAATCCTTTGCCATGTGTCACGTTGTGAGTGGCAACACGTGTCACTTTTTGGCCCCTTATAACCCCTTAAAATGCCAAATTTGCATGCCACGTGTCCTTCGTGCTGCCACGTCATGGTGACATCAGTGCCGCTGTGTCCTTATCGACTCCAATAATGCTCTGCCACGTGGCCCCTTGGAGAAGAGAGAAAAGGTCCGCTTGCCCTTGGTTTTTTGCTGCAAACCTTTGTTAAATTGTTTTTGGCCCTCTCGGCATTTTAACACCATCGACGTATTCCTCCTGCAACTTCTTAAGAGTGGTCCGTTGGACTCGCTGATCCCCGATATGCCTGGACTCGTCGATCGCCGATTTGCGATATCAAGGATTGCTGGTTTTACCCTTAACCTTCGATTGCCTTGTCGCTGCCTAGATGAGAAATCGCCAATCCGCTGATTTGTGATATCGGTGATCGGTGATTGCTAGTTTTGCTCTGACCTCCCCTGCATTTGCTTTAGAAAACTACAATTGCGATTTGCGATGTGCCCCTAGACCTCCGATCTGCGATTCTTTCCTTCTTTCAAAGATGACAAACCCCCCATTTTTAACAGGCCATATCTTCTGATTCCGAGGTCCATTTGATGTTGGAATTTCTAAGTCTAATTGTTAGAAACCCTTCATGTACTTTTTTGATTTATTCCTGCCTACTCATTCTGTTAATTAACAAGTTATTTACCATGTAAATACTGAAAATAAATACAAGTACATGCTCAACACATTACAGATCATCAACTGAAAGAAAAACAAGAACATAAGCGACAGTTATTTTTGGACCAATGTCCCCGGAGAAACCCAATGCGGGAAAACCATTGCAACTATCTGTGGGTTTTATTATTATGCAGTTTTTGAATACAATCTGGGTGCCAAAACCGGCTTACCCAACAAAGAATAATCTTGGCATTAGTACCTCTCTACTCGAAAGCAGATATTCCGGTTAAAACCCCAAATGACCAATCCAGCAACTCTCAGCTCCAATCTACCTCACGAAAATCCCAACGTCTGCCTCTAAGGACTGTGTCAACCTCTCTCTGGATCAGCGTCAACCCAACGTCACCCCTCCTTTCCCCGTGTCAGCCTCTGGAGGCACCACGTTAGCCTCTAGAGCCTCTGCGTCACCTACGCTGGCTCTCTCAAGCATTGTGCAACTCGTGGCTGGCTTTGCGTCCCTTTGTCTTGGCTTCTGCACTATTGCTCTAGTACTCTCTCTGCCTCTCTGCTTCTGTATTCACTGCCCCTCAACTGCAACTCAGATCACTTCACTCAATTTCCTCAGCAAACCCCGCCCCAAAAAATCGAGTTCTTGATCTCTCTCTATGTGTTTCTCCAAGTGACCCTTAAGCCTTTTATACTTTTCTCGTTGACAATTCAATTGCCGATATTAAGTCCCTAATCAATGACTAAGATTAATTCTGGCTTGATCCATGACTTTTGGACCATTCTAACATAGTCTTATATTATTACACATTAATATTTTATTTTCCCTAAGTTTAGACTTAGGGACTCCATTACAAATATTAATTATTTTAATATCTCTCAAACTGTTTAGAATTTGCCCAAACCATTTATGGGTATTGGAGATCTCATGTGCTTTAGCCTCTCCACCAATTTTCATGGCTAGAGCACATCTGATGCTACCCCAAATTAGCACTCCCTCTTAGCGAAGATTGTGCTCTAGTAATACTCCTAATGAGCATCACCTTCATCATCCGACATCGGTCCTTATGCTGATGCTAGGCCCGCTGCTCAACATCCTCTAAAGCTGCTGCTTCATGTACTGCTACCCATGGCCCTGCCACTGCCACTGTTGCGTCTGTACAACAACTCCCTCTTTATCTGTGCTGCTACCCATGGCTCTGCCACTGCCACTGTTGCATCTGCACTGCAATTCCTCTCATCATGCTGCATTGTGTTGCCCATAGCACTGCCATTGCTAACTGCTGCACTGCAACTCAGTTACTGAGAAGTAAGTAACTGATCTCCCAACTCTGACATCTCTGTCAGGCTAGAGACACCCTTGATGCTAAAACTCCCTTTGTCGCTGACAAGTGCTCCCTCTCTAACCTCTGCGCTGCTGCAACAACTCTATGAATCTCACACTACGCTATCTTGGAAATCTTGTGTTGTAGCTCCCTCTGACGCTCCATCTGCATCCATCTCTATTGAGATCCGCACGTATTGCTACTCCTCTTCGGGGCTCCCATAGCAAGGTATAATCCAAGAGGTTGGGTACCTCGAGGATCCTGCCCCTCATCGCCTGTAGCCCGTCTAACTACAACTCGATGTCTCCCCACTTCTGCTCAAGTGGCATGTGAGCACTCATGGCACAGTCATCATCTGTCTCCACTTCCTTCTCCGCCCTTGCTGGCACAACCTTGGTCTCGGAAGCCTCTCCTTTGCTCTTCTTCCTCGGACACTGGCTCGCATACTGACCCAGTTCCCCACTGTTGGAGCATTTGACTTTGGAGAGGTCCTTCTTCTGTTTCTCCTGCTTTCGCTCAGATGCTAGAGCAACATCCTCCTCTTCCTCCTTTTTGATTATGATCCCCTTGCCGCTGCTTCCCACCTTGCTTAGCCTTCTGATCTCTTCTTGGCGAAGAGCCACCCACATTTCCTCCCAATCTAGAAGGGTCGCCCTTCCCAGTATGCTTTGGACAAACACCTCCTAGTCTTCAGACACTGCGTTCAGGGCTATTCTCACCATCAATTCTTGATCCGGAGTGTCTCTTATGGAAGTTAGCTGATCTCAGATCTCCTTCAATCGACCGAGGAAGGTGTCGATCTGTTCTCCCTTCTGCATCTCGTATGACCGCAACTAGTTTTCTAGTAGCATCTTCCTCTGCACGGAAGTATGCTGATACAATTTCTTTAGGGCCTCCCGCATCTCATTTGTCATATTCTTCTCGGGAATATGTGGTACTACATGGTCCTTGACCCCATCAAGGATGATGCTCTTAGCCCTCGCCATTGCATCCTCGTACTTATCGTTATCAGCCGGGTCAACTGGGACCGCTATAGTCCTCAAGGTGAAGTGCTTAAGACGGTTCCTATCTAGAACAGATAAGATTCTGGCCTTCCAGACTATGAAGTTTGAGGCTCTGTCCAGTCTGTCCTGGTCTCTTACCCCATACACTGCCATCTCACTGCTCCTCTACTTCCCTCCTGGAAGTTATCAGCGTGACTCCCTCTGAGCCTCGATTTCCCTCCTGGAAACCCTTCTACCAACTGTTGAAACACTCCTCTCCAATCCTCCTTTGCCGCTGCAACTCGGATCAAGATTTCTTGGCTAGAAATCCTTCAAGGTAGTGCTTCCCTCTACCTTGATCTTGCCCTATTAGGTAATGTTCGGACTATAGTACCCCACTAGCTTCACTCTGTAGCTTACCCACAACCTCACAAGCCCCAACAAACTGAAGGTTAGAGCTTCTAGGTTCTGCGCACTCTCAGTACTAGCAAAATCTGCACCTCTTGGACATGGGCGTCAATCCTTCCTGACTGAGAAAGATGATCGGGCATTGCGTAGGTCGAGTCTGCTCTTCTTTGCCACTATGTTGATCCTGTTCCTAGCTTAAATTTGATGACGCAGGCACTGCGTCACCCCTTCCTTGCTGCTTCTTTGCTAGGTACAACTTTTGTCACTCGGGACAATTGTTTTTTGCTGCTGCTGCTCTGCTTGGTTGGTGCCCTCAGTTCTCTTGTGATCTACAACCACCCTCTGATAACATGTTGGAATTTCTAAGTCTAACTGTTAGAAACCCTTCACGTACTTTTCTGATTTATTCCTACCTACTTATTCTGTTAATTAACAAGTTATTTACCATGTAAATATTGGAAATAAATACAAGTATGTGCTCAACACATTACAGATCATCAACTGAAATAAAAACAAGCAGACAAGTGACGTAGTTATTTTTGGACCAATGTCCTCGGAAAAACCCAATGTAGGAAAACCAGTGCAGCTATCTGAGGGTTTTATTATTATGCAGTTTCTGAATACAATCTGGGTGCCAAAACCGGCTCACCCAACAAAGAATAATCTTGGCGGTAGTACCTCTCTACTTGGAAGCAGATATTCTAGTTAAAACCCCGAATGACCAATCCAACAGCTCTCAGCTCCAATCTGCCCCACGAAAATCCCAACGTCTGCCTCTAGGGACTACGTCAGCGTCTCTCTGGCTCATCGTCAGCCCAACGTCACCCCTCCTTGCCCTGCATCAGCCTCTGGAGGCACTGCATCAACCTCTAGAGCCTCTGCATCACCTACGCCGGCTCTCTCAAGCACTGTGCAGCAACTGGCTGCCTCTGCGTGGGCCCTTTTTGGCTCTGCGTCCCTCTGTTTCGGCTTCTGTGCTACTGCTCTGGTACTCTTTATGCCTGTGTGATTTTGTATTCATTGCCCCTCAGTTGCAACTCAGATCACTTCACTCAATTTCCTCAGCAAACCTTGCCCTAGAAAATCGAGTTCTTGATCTGTGTGTGTGTGTTCTCCAAGTGACCCTCAAGCCACCTTTTATGCTTTTCTCGTTGACAATTCAACGGCCAATATTAAGTCCCTAATCAATGGCTAAGATTAATTTTGGCTTGTTCCATGACTTTTCGACCATTCTAACACAGTTTTATATTAATACACATTAATATTTTATTTTCCTTAAGTTTAGACTTAGCGACTCCATTAAAAATATTAATCATTTTAATATCTCTCATACTGTTTAGAATCTGCCCAAACCATTTCTGGGTATTGGAGATCTCATGTGCTTTAGCCTCTCCACCAATTTTCGTGGTGAGAGCACATTCTATGCTACCCCAAATCAACATTTGAGGAGTTCCATATACCGTTAGAAAGCTCATTCCGAGCACTATGCAATGGAGGGGGGCCGATTTAGCTTTGATTGATTTTGCGATTTGGTAGGTGGCTGCAAACATTTTTGTTCTTTTGCGCTTTGGGCAACTCGAAAACACTTTTTGCAGCGAATGACCACAACACCCATTATAAATAATTAATTATTTTAATAAAACTGTCTCCGGGTGGAATTTCCCAAAATGATTTTTGGGTATTGTGGAACACATGTGTCCAAGCCTGCCTGCAAATTTTGAGGCTTAGAGCACATCCGATGCTACCATAAATCAACACTCCCTCTTAGCGAGGAATGTGCTCTAGTAATGCAACTTGCTGAAGCATCACTTTGATTCTGTGACATCTCCCTCTGTGCCGCTGATGTCTGACATCACTGCCCATCAACTATTGCACAAATGCTGCATTTGTACTATTGCTGGCCTTGCCACCACAAACATTGCATCGCTGTACCGCAACTCCCTCTCATTTCTTGCCACTACAATTGAGAACCACCTGTTTCTGCTACTGAAATGAATTCTCTACCATACCCATTTTCTCCCTAAATTGGATGAACTTAGCTCTTCCTATAGCTTTTGTGAGTATGTCTGCTACTTGATTTCTTGTGGAGACATACTGCAACTGTATTGCCCCACGCTGAACGCACTCTCTGATAAAGTGACATCTGATATCAATGTGTTTCGACCGATCATGAAATACTAGATTCTTAGAGTTTAATACAACTCTGATTATCGCAGAAATTACTGGTTGCTTCCATCCTCTTCGTGAACAAACTCACAAGCAGTTCTCTAAGCCATATAGCTTTGCACGTAGCTGTGCTGGCCACCATATATTTTGCTTCTGCTGAGCTTAGAGCTACCGACTTCTGCTTCTTGCTACACTAAGAGATCATTCCTGATCCAACACTGAAGCAATACCCGTAGGTACTTTTCCGGTCTACTGAACTACCTACCCAAGCTGCATCTATAAATCCATTTAATCTGATGTCATCTCCTCGGGTATATTTCAATCCATAACCAACTGTTCCACGCACATATCTAAGAATGTGCCTAGCTGTTGCCCAATGCACCCTTTTCAGTTCCACCATGAACTAACTAAGGGTGTTGACAGAAAAGCAAATGTCTGGAATAGTGTTGACCAGATACATGAGCAACCCAATGAGCTCTCTGTACAAGGTGGGGTCGACCTCCTTGTCTCCTGATGCATCTATTTTCTTCCAGTTGATGATCATGGGCATAGCCATGGGTCGACAATCCTGCATTTTGAATCTCTTCAGAATCTCTGTAACATATCTTCCTTTCCCAATGAAGATCTCCCCATTCTTCTACCAAATTTCCAACCCTAGAAAATAATGCATCAACCCCATATCCTTCATGTCGAATTCTGCTTCAAGATTCTTCTAATAGTCCTTTGTGAGCCTGGATGACCTTGTTAGAAACAAGTCATCCACCTATAATACCAAAATAAGTGGCTCATTCGATTAGGATCAACATCACTCTTGACGAATCCCAACTGCTGCAAGTAACTATTAATTCTACCATACCATGCTCTAGGTGCTTGCTTGAGTCCATATAGGGCTTTCTTTAAACTGCATACATGAGTTCTCTTTTCATGAATTTCTAAGCCTTCGGGCTATTCTATATACACCTCTTCTTCTATCACCCCGTTCAAGAATGTTGTCTTGACATCCATTTGGTGAATCTGTCATCCCATTTGAGTTGCTAGGGATATAACGGATCTGATAGAGGTGTATCTGGCTACTACGGCGAAGGTCTCCTCATAGTCGATTCCTTCCTTTTGTGTGTACCCCTTAGCCATGAACCTAGGCTTGTACTTCTTTATGCTTCCTTCTGCAGCATACTTGATCTTATAGATCCACCTTGATCCTACAACTGATCTATCCTTGGTCTAGGTATCACTTCCTTGATCAGATTGTTTTGGCTTGATCCGTGGCTTTTTCTAGAATTTCACCCCTGATTAGATTAATACCCATTAATATTTTAATTTTCCTAAGTTTAGACTTAGGAACCCCATTAAAAATATTATTTATTTTAATAAACCACTTCTGGGTGGAATTTTCCAAAACGCTTTATGGGTTCTTTAGAATACCTATGCCCAAGCCTCCCTGCAAAATTTGAGGCTTAGTGCACCTCTGATGCTACCCCAAATCAACACTCCCTCTTAGCGAAGAATGCTCTAGCAATACACTGCTTCTCTGCATATTGCTCTGAGTTTGAAGCATCGTCTCTGCGCTGTTGATGTTTGACCTATTGTCCACCAACTATTGCGTTGTTGCTGCTACTATACTGTTGCCTTTGACACGGCCATTGTCAATGCTACATCTGTACTACAACTCTCTCTCAAATGTTGCATTTGCTATGTTGCTAGCACTCCCATTGCTAACATTGCATCCGTACTGCAACTCAGTTGTTGAGAGAAGCAATTGAAGAACACCTAAAACTGGATAAGTATCTAGTGGGTACACCTCGATGTTGAAATCCTAACTGCTGCTAGTCCCATGCTGCCTCTGAAGCCGTTGCGCTGCTGAAGCTCTGCACTGTGCCTCCTCGCATTGCTGCCTCTGTGCTCTACGCTGCTCAGTCTCTAGCTCTCCTAGCCACTGTATTTGTCGAATCAACACTCCATGGCACCAATTGAAGCTCCACCATCCCGCTACTCCTGATCATGGGATCCCGTAGCAAGGTGATGATCTAAGAGATGGGCTCCTCAAGGATCTTGCTCATCTGTAGCTCTATTGAACTATAGTTCTATATAAGCTCACCTCCCTTCTAGAGGTATCTTGGCTATCATGGTGAACTCCTCCTCCTGTTCAATCTTTGCGGCTACAACCTTAGGGTCATGCTTCTCATCCTTGTCCTTCTTCAAAGGACACTGGGATGCATAGTGGCCCATCTCGCCACATCTAAAGCACTTTCCCTTAGAGACGTCCTTCTTACATCTCTGTTGCCCTTGCTGTCCCTTCGATGCAAGGGTTGCATTATCCTTCTCCTCTACTTTGAGCTTCGACCCAATGTTGTTGCTGCTCTCGTCAAGTTTAACCTTGAGCAGGTCTCTCCTAAGCTCTTCTTATTTCAGAGCTGCCCACATCTCGTCCCAATTTGGCAATGCTGCTCTGCCCAGGATACTCTTGGACAAAGATTTGCTAATCATCTGAGATAGAATTTAGAGCCAGTTTCACTACCTCTGAGTCTTGAGGTGTATGTCTCGCAGTTGGCAGCTCATCACGGGTTTCCTTTAGTTTCGTGAGGAACAGATCCACACGTTCTCCCTTTTGCATTTGAGCAAATCTCAACTTCTGCTCTAAGTACATCTTTTGCTGCTCGGAAGATCCCTGATACAACGTGGCCAAGGCATCTCACATCTCCTTAGCGGTCCCTTTGCTTGCAACGTGGCACACCACGTGATCCTTGACTCCATCCAGGATCATCCTCTTCGCCTGAGCCATCTCAACTTTGTACTTTAGCATATTTCCATCTGCTGGGACAACTACCACATTATCAACATAAGTCTTGAAGGCATGCTCATCTAGAAGGAAGGTCATTCTAGCCTTCCAGATGGCATAGTTGGAATCCCCGTCCAACCTGTTTTGATTCCTCAAGCCACTGGTTTCCATCTCCTCCAAAAACTATCGAACAACTCCCTCTTTCTCCCTACTGCGTAGCTCCTAGGCTGAGTTATGCACTCCCTGATGGAGCTGGTAAGTTGTTGCTCCTCTGCTTCTTTGCAAATGAGAAATGGTGATTTCCTTGACAAGAAATCACTGAGGAAGTATTCCCTCACTATGCTATCTGCTTCTTCCTTTTGACGACTTTTATGGCCAACACTCAGCTTGCAGAAAACTGCATCCCTCTACCTTTGCGTGGCTCTGCGTAGCTTCTTCTGCCCTGGCAAGTTTTCGATCCAGAGGTCTTACGGCTCACTCAGAGAGTGACACCCATGAAAATATAGCCCTCCTGGCTAGAATTGCGCTATCCCTCAGGGGATTCAAACTGCTGCTTGCTGTAGCAAGTTGGCCCTTCCTTCAGTCCTAGATCTGCTCTTCGTGTTTAACATCAACAACTCTGATACCATGTGAAAATTCCTAGATCTAACAATCTCAGGAATCCTACTGCAACTAGCTAAATCTACTTCTCCTAGATTGTAAATTACGTTACAAACTTATTTTAGATTTCTCCATGAAATATCAAAGCAAATTACTAAAGCACCCTACACCAATTAAATATGATTCTAAAACATAGAAACTGAAGAAGGAAAATAGAAACACATAGGACACAATTATTTTTGGACAAAAACGTCCCCGGAAAAACCCATTGCAAGAAAATCGGTGCAGCATCTCTGAGGGCTTAATATTATTAAGCAGTAGCAAAATTTGAATACATCACTGAATACCTCACAGGGTTATTTAGTTACAGAGAGAAATATTGACAGAAGCTTTGTGAGTTTACCTCACACAATCACTAAGAAAAAGTCTCGGCCGATCCGACTGCTGGATGAAGTGCCCTTGGTAGGCATTGTGTCACCCAACTAGGGATTCGATCAGTAGCCCAGAGTCATTGCTCTCAGCCTCCCAGTCTCACACTCCGGCTTTCGGCTGCTGAAATTGACCCTCTGCTATGATTTTTGACTTTCTCTCTCTGCCTCTACATCACTTTTGTGTGGCCCTTCTAGCCCTGCGTCAACCTTTGCGTCAAGGCTACTGAATCACTTACTGCCTCTCCCTGCTGATGTATCTCCGACTGAGAATCTCTCTCTCCGGAAGCTGCTATCTCCGCCCTTCAATTGCAAGAGATCTCCTCAATCGATTTTCCTCTTAAGAACTTCTCACTTTAGAAAATCGATTTTCTCAATCTCTCTGTGTGTTTCCCAAATGACCCTCAAGCTCGTTCTTATATCTTCCTATTGGACAACCAACGACCTAGATTACATCTTAATCAAAGGCTTATATCGTTTTGGCTTTGATCGGTGGCTTTTTCTAGAAGTTTCACCCCTCATTAGATTAATACCCATTAATATTTTAATTTTCCTAAGTTTAGACTTGGAACCCCATTAAAAATATTATTTATTTTATTAAAGTCACTTGTGGGTGGAATTTCCCAAAATGCTTTTTGGGTTCTTTGGAATACTTGTGCCCAAGCCTCCCTGCAAAATTTGAGGATTACTGCACATCCGATGCTACCCCAAATCAACAGTAAGTGTCCCATTCGTGTGTGCCACAGTTCATTTAGATCCTTTTCACCATTATGATTGCTACCTATTAGTGCCATTGGAGACTCGAGTTGCAATCTATACAGTTTGTTGCTTCGAGCTCCAATTTGTCTCTTCTTCTTCCAGTTTGGATGTTTGACGTATACTTTCCTTCCAATAAAGTATACATCGTATCCCTTGTCTTGTAACTGGGATACTGAAATTAGATTCATTCCTAACTCGGGCACATGTAGAACATTAGTGGCTCGGACGCTGGTTCCTGCTTTCGTTTGAAATGCTATGGTGCCTCTCCATACTAGAGTACACTTCGTTTTGTTTCCCATAATAATCTGGAAGCCCATTTACTCTTCTTGATAGCTCGAGAAATATTCCCGTGCTCCAGTCATATGGGTTGAAGCCCTGCTATCAATGTACCAAATGACTGCTGATGTTGAACTTGACAAGCATGCAAATTCTTCTTCCAATCTAGAAGATAATTCAGAGACATCTTGATTTTCCATCCTTGTGCTATTTTTCGTATCGATTTTTGACGCTTTTTTGTCCCAGCAACTGCTGCAGAAAAACTGCATCTTCACCTGAAGACTGCTCTGCACTGCTCCCTCTCTCACTGACAATCTTTAATTTAGAAATTTTCCTCTCTGTCGACTCTCTCAGAGAGAGATTTTCCTATGAAAATTTTGCTCTCTTAGACTGGACTATGCAATTCCTCTGGGGATTTGATGTTCTCCCTATGCAGCGATTTCAAATTCCCTTCTTCTCTTCAACGCCGACTCTACTAGTGTACACTCTTGCTCAACTCAGCTCTGATACCATGTGAAAATTTCTAAATAGAAATCCAACTGCAGTCACTGATATTATTTCTTCAACTTATTATTTCAGAAATAAGTTATTCACAGTGTTTCTACAACAAATATCGAAATAAATTCTACTGCGGCCTTCACAATTAAAACACTGCGAAAGTAAATGCAAGGAAAAATACTAACACAAGTATAATCACAATGACATAGTTATTTTTGGACAATTGTCTCCGGAAAAACCCAATGTGGGAAAACCGGTGCAGTAGATGAGGGTTTCTTTATTGATCTTCAACAAAAATCTCATGTACAAGATACAACCAGCAAAATAGAAGAGGAATTTTTGTGAGGAATATTACAGGCGATATTCTCATGCTTCTCAGCAAAATTCTGACTCTGGAGAGGACCTATTGCCCCCTCTGTGTCAGCTTCTGCGTAGGGACTGCGTAGTCCTAGCGTCAATCCCAACGTCACAACCTTAGCACTATCCCTCCTCTGCTTTGCGTCTTCTTTCTGCTCTTGCACCCTTGAGTGATGCTGATGCCCTCTCTCCTTCTCACTTGCAACTCTCCCTCTGATTCGATTTCCGCTTGCCGAACTTCGACCAGTGAGAAAATCGATCTTACTTGAGTAACTGAGTAACTACCCGGTGTGTTTTCCAAATGCCCATCGAAGTCCTTCTTATAATCCTCCAATTGAGTAATCAACAACCTAGATTAGATTCTAATCAATGGCTCAGATCAAATTGACTTCATCCTCGTCTTCTTCTAGAAGTTTCACCCATAGTTTGATTAATATCCTTTAGTTATTTTAATTTTCTAAGTTTAGACTTAGGCACCCATTAAAAATATTTAATTATTTTAATAAAACTGTTTCTGGGTGTTATTTCCCAAAACGATTTTTGGATATTGTGGAATACATGTGTCCAAGCTTCCCTGCAAATTTTGAGGCTTAGAGCACATCTGATGCTACCATAAATCAACAATGTCATCCTCCCTTGGCAATTTGTGCCCTAGAATAACACTATCCCTAGTAGGCCTTCAACTTAGAGCTTATTTTGTGGATTTTCCTCCTCCCTTGTTGATGACATCACTTGCAAATCCTTTCCTTGGTACTTGAATGCCTAGATATTCCTTTATTGATCTATATCTTGAAACCCTAGGTCACACCCTAGGTCACACCCTAGGTCACACATTCCTCTTTTAGGGCTTGGTATATGATATGCTGCTCTTGTACAAAGAGAATAGTGTCTTTGTCCATTAAAGAGCATCTTTACCTAGTCTACAACTACATCACCTTGAGCCATATAACATAGAATACCTTTTAGGTGATCACTGGGAAGCCTTCCTTGTGGTGCAATTCTACAAAAGACGAGGAAGATTGCTAAGGTGACAATGGCAATCTCCCTCATTGTTGCAACAATGTCTGGACTTTGTCTTGTGAGGCCAGTGACCAGGCCTGGTAGATTATGAGGCAATAGGACCTAAGTCACATGAGGCAGGGAAACAAAAATGCGCTGGATATGTGACTCGGAAATTAGGAACCAGGGAAACATGATATATATATATATAATGATGTGCTATTTCAAAAAATTATATTGAAACTTTTGAAAAAATGAATTTAAGTTTTAAGTTTTAACATTATGATTTAGAATATAGATTCATGAATAAATGAGCATGTGCCAAGGCCCAGGAACATTTAAACGAGAAACATAAAAGACACTGGACAAGTGATGCATGATAAAAGAAGTAAACTCCAAAAACAACGTTTATTATTTATAAATGAGGCTATATGTCACTTTGAAAATAAATTTTAGTGGTCCTGGGCCAAAATAGGTCACACCAACACTCTATATGGCCCCACACATGTTGTGTGGACACTGAAATGTGGTGTACAACACTTGAAACATGTTTCACATGTATTTCAGGGTTTCCATATCGAAACATTGATGGCACATTGGCAGTGGGGACGGGGGGTGGACAGTGTTGGGGTCTAGTTTTCCTGCAACATGGGATGGGATCTTGTTCATATGTCTACTCCGCTATGAACAAATCTTACTTTACATTTGTATTCAGAAGTCCTTCTATTCCCATCTTGTTGATATCGGTTGTTGACTAAGTCACCTGACACGGGGATTCGGGACACGTAGGATTCGAGATTCGTGGTGTCAGATTCGGACATGTTGACCCCCCGGAACAGGACACGTAGGATTCATTATATATATATATAGTAAAAGTTAGATATTTCTTACGCAAATTTTAACTAATGATACAAATTTATTGATTTCAAATATAGATCTTCATCTATAGCTATTAGCATGCATAGTACATACAAAATTCAAATACATGTCAATCTATTATCTATTTCTTATGCTTGGCCCTCTTGCCACCATGAGAAATGTCTAATTTTTTAGTCTTGTTGAAAAATCAGGATCTTTGTCATTAATATCACCCTCTAAGCATTAATATTCAGAGGTATCTTTGTCATTACCTCTGTATTTGTATAGGGATCTTTGTCATTAATATCACCCTTTAAGCATTAACATAAGATAGAACAAGCATACCATGTCAAGTCAAGATTTTGTTTGAGTGATGCGTACATTTTTAGGAGGGTCATGTTACAGGAGTTCGACAACCAATGTCACTAACATCAAGGTACATAGAGGGATTGGTGCTCTTGATTAAATACGAGTTCCATACCCTAATACATGACAAAATTCAATGGAAACATTGCAATCCCCAATCCTAAAATCCTGAAAAACTGATAAGGCTGCTGGATTTTGAATGAAATCTAAAATTCTACTTTGTCCATATGAAATCCAATGAGGCCAGAACCACTCTCAAATATCCTGAATCATTTCATGGTAAATGTTAAAAATTTAAGTAAAAGTGAAAATGATGAAAATGAAGATTAAGGAGAATGTCACTTCTCCTTAATCTTCATTTTCATCATTTTCACTTTTACTTTAAGAATTTAACATTACCATGAATAGCATATCAATACTAGGGCCTAGACTTGATCATTAAGCTGCCAAAACGCTTGCCAAATGAAAATATGCATGGCTGTAATGACCAAATGCGGCCTTCTCATATCTGCGCAGGTCACTTTTGCTGCCTAACAAGTCCTGGAAAACAGGTCACGCAGCCAAAATCGTGACACACAGTCGGATTCGACGTGTCAAAATAGGACACGACGTGTCATTAGATTTGGACACGAATCAGGGCAGAATCGCGTCGGACACGCTGGATTCGGGATTTGAGGGGCCTCTAGGACGAATCCGGTCATCTAGGTTGTTGAGCATCAGTAGTCAAAAGAAAATCATTTACTTTGTCAATAATATTTATCTTTTTGGATCATGAGGCACCATTGTGTCTTCAAAGCTTTTGGGAAGTTATGGCAAAAAAAACACGGATTTGACTGAGATAATTGTCTTGATGATCATGAATCATTGAGATAACATCCTTCTTTCAGATTTTTTCAGTATTCACCACAACAATGCAAATTCCCTCAAGTCATTAGTGTTATTAACTTCTTGACTTAAAGGAATGGGAGTTTGGCCTTAAATGCTAGTAGAGATGCCTTGTCGTCCATTTCTACTTGACAGATAGATGCTTCTTATGGAGGACAGAAGGGGTTTTAAAGGAGATAAATATCTCTTGTTTATCTGACCTTGTGATATATATTTGGGAATTCCTTTCTATGCATTTGCATTTAAACTCAACTTTGCCTATTTAGTTTTTTTATTCTTTTGTAGTTTATAGATGCCTTGTGCCTATGATGCATTTTCACATGTACATTTCTATTGCCATCAATCAGTTCTTGTTAACGATAGACATAAATATGTTTATTCTCTCAGTTGTTCCTTATTGTTTAGGCAGGTATTTTGTTGGAGAATGTATTTATGGTTGGTCTTCATAAAATCATTATTGACATTGTAAGAGGAATTTTTTTTTATTGTTTTTGTTTCCAGCATGTTCTTCATGCATGGTTGAATCAAAATATGTATTTTTAAGTCATGTTCTTCATGACTATGAAAAAAGTAAATTTTCCATTCATTTTATAGCTACGGGATGCTCCACGAGTGCTAAGTCGGCCAGCTAATGGATCAGGTCAGCTTGCCCCTCAGACACATCTATTCAAGCTACCTCTTTAACTACATATATATCTCAAGTCATGCTCAAACGAAGGATCAATCATTCAAGCACTATCTTCTATCCTCTGTTCATTCGAAGATCTGTAACAAGAAGTATAAGAGTCAGACAAATATAATATATTTGACAAATTCTCTCTCTCACATTCATTGAAGTCTGTAATAATTTGGAAGCCAAAGGTCTGGGATCTGCAATTCAAGAGTACTAATCCGAAGTCCTGAAACTGAGCAAGAGTCACTACAGGGATCCGAAGTTCTCTCCTTTAAAGTGTGACTTCCAAAGCAATTCCGAACTGTAAAGTTTATATCTTGTGAAGTCTGAAGTCAGCCTATGTCATTACAGGAGGTTGAGATATGAATTCTATATCACCTCAAGGAGCTATCATCTGAAGTCTGTGGCCTGTTGTATTGCAGGGATTTGAGATATAGAGGTCTGTCATTCTACAGAAGTCTGAGACAGAAATACAGGGATCCGAAATCAGAAGGAAAGGCAAGGTCTGTTTTATGAGAGAGGTCCGAGTCCATATAATACAGGGGAAGACTCAAATAGGAAGACTAGGGAGAGTCCTAGTAAGGGATACCCCATCAAGCAAGCCAGAGGCATATGGATTTGAAGATTGCTCAGTTATCTAGAAGGAGCATTGTCTTGGTGGATAAGGTATTGAAGAGTTTTTCAAGAGACAGACTTAGCACTTGTGGAGGCCATCTTGGTTTATAGGTTTCTCCTGTTGACTTGATTATCTAAGAAGGTTGCTGGGTTTTTCCCAGGATGAATCTGTCTCTTTTCGTGTGTACTGTGGTTGATCTGATAATTGCTTGATGAAGAAAGATTAAATATAATAAAAGAAGAACATAATATTCCCAAGTAATTATCAAGTTAAGGAATTTTATCTTCTTTCTTGAAATGTCAACATATTTCACTTTTGCATTTATGAGAATGAGATACTTTGCATCATTTTTGTGTTTAACCTTGTTATATCATGATTTAGTGTCAATAGTATACCCAACACTCATGTAGATGTCATTTTCAAAGATACTATCCCCTAGATGAAATGTTCAGATCGAGATGGTGGAAGGAAACATATACTAAGATTCATTTTCTATGAGATACACAATCTGAATAGTTCTAGATATAATGAAGAATGCTTAAGAAGTTGATGTGATTTATATCCTATGAATAGGTTTTTTATTTTCAAGGAAAACCTCATGGTATCTTTACCCTCTTCGCCATAATATCCAGATGCAGAGTGGCTCCAATTATGGCTGGGAACCACAAGGGACTCAACTGGATTTAACCCTGTGACCTATGGCCTCCACATCAGCAACATGCATTGGGTGGATGGTTCAACTGATTGAAATAACTCTTGGGGCTATTTATGAATCTACTTATAGATAACACTGTTGAAATTAACTTGTAGCCCTAACCATTTCTTGAGTTTAATCCTTTCAGAACTAGCACGTGTTCTTTTTAATTTAACATCTAATATGCATTATTCTTTAACAGGTAATGATAAACCAGGCTGCATGGTGGCAGGTCAGACTTTCACAATAGGTAAGTGCAGATTTATTCCTACTAGGTTTTAAGATTCTTAGGGTTGTGTCAATTTTTTCTTGTCATGATACATGGTAAAAGGAAAACTATCTTATGCTTCTGTGAGAAGAGACAACCTATTTGTCTTCGTTCTTAATGATTATATTTTATTGTTCAAGTGTTTGGATTCGATGCCTCAACAACACTACCATTGGGCATTCTCAACTTTCCAGTTTCATATTTTTAGATAGTTTGGACCATAACATTTAGAGCAACAGTAATAGCTTTGAGTATCCAAGAAGTTATATACAACTATTATATCTTAGTTTACTCCACTGAATTATGACATAAGCACTGAATTCTGGCATGTGTTTCCTGTCCTTGATTGAAACCGCATGGTAGGAAAATATAGCATTCGCTGATTTATTAAGAAACCATGGAACTTCTATAATCTAAGTAATGAACTTTGGGTTAGATTGAAATACAATAGACAATATGGAAAGTATCTGTGATAGACTTTCCTGAAGTAATTGCATCTTTGTGCGAGAACCATCCATGAGAAAATATATAATATCAGACCATCACTAACATCTCTTTGTCAACCAATGTTGCGATAATCGCGATCGGGATTAAATCGGCGAGGGTCTGAAAAAAGAAAAAATTGTAAAAATCAGGATAAAATCTGTAAAAATTAAAAAAAAATACAAAAAAGTTTAAAAAATACAAAAAATACAAAAAATAAGATTTTTTTGCGAAAAAATCGCCGATTTAATCTTTTCAGGGAAAAAATCGTGATTAAATCATGATTTTCTCAACATTGTTATTAATAGATTAGTACAATTTTTTCAAGTGTTGCATGTTGGTCCATATTGCATTACAAATAACTGCTGTTGTGATTTAGTGTCATGAATAAAATATATATAAAACAATGTATATATGAATAATAATGATAATTGTAATAATGATTAATTAAATAGTAATTAGTATTGAAAAGACATGTCTCTAAGGACATAACCGTATGTGAAAATGTACCTGCCTAGTGTATATAAGTAGGCCCTTGCTCTCATTTGTATCATCATTCTCATTCATACATTTTAATATATATTCTTGGGTCTTTAAAGAAGATCTTCATATTCCAAGTATTCTGCTGTATTTAACCTTTGAGTATACGAACTTTGCTTGTTACATTGGTATTAGAGCATTCCTTGTTAGTTTTTGGTAGCATCAGATGTGATCTAGCCATGAAAATTGGTGGAGAGGCTAACACACATGAGTTCTAAAGAACCCAGAAACCGTTTGGTGAAATTCCACTCAGATTGTATTTTATTAAAATAATTAATATTTTTAATGGGGTTCCTAAATTTAAACTTAGGAAAATTAAAGTATTAATGAGTATTAATCAAAATATGGGTGAGAATGATCTACAAGGCGGATCAAGTCAAGTTTTAGTCGTTGATTAGAGACTTAATCTCGGTCATTGAAGTTTCGACGAGAAAAGTATAAGGAGGCGGTTTGGGATTCATTTGAAACACACAGAAAGTTGATCAGTCAGTTCGATATTCCTAGGATAGGGGTTGCTAAGGAATTCAAACAAAAGTAATCAAGCAGTAAGGATCAGAGGCAGTGCTGGAAGGAAGTGATTTCCAGTTCTAGTGAATATGCTTCAGAGAAGATAATGAAGGATCAAAGAGCCAGTGCAGTGCCAAGGAGGGACAATGCAGCAACTGAAGGAGGTTGACGTAGAATTGCTGGGGACAACAGAGATAAGTGCCAAGAATTATAGTGGGTGATTGGCAGGAGAAATCTCGATTTCTCAGCAACAGCTAGGTTGACGCAATCAGAGGGAGTCTCCACGCAGAATCCACATAGTGACTGCGTAGGTTGATGCAAAGATTGCACAGTGGGTCATCTAAGAGCTGGGGCCAGTGTAAATTCTCTAGATTCAGTGTGAGAAAATTCTCACCATTCTTTTATTAGTTATCTTCTCTGAGTGGATTTCCATTTTCTTTAGGGCATCTAGATTGTATTCAGAAATTTACTGCCAATAATTTACTAACAAGAGGAGGGGGAGGCTAACCCTATGTGGACCCAGTGGACACATGTGGATCCGGATGGGAAGAAAGATGAATAGAGTTAAAATGACTGGAAGGGGAATAATGTAGGTGGTATCGGGAAGCCGTACCACACGACCAAAATTGGGATTTCCCATGTAGTGTCATCCCTAAAGTTACTGGCCATTAAAGGAGATCCCACGGGAGCAGGATACAAGAGTAACCACGAAATCAGGAAATGGAGACAAGAATGCAGAACTAACCCACTCTTTCTACTAGATCTCCCCACCAGTTCATGCCCAAAAGTGCCCATAACAAGTAAGAAAAATTACTCATCTATACCAATGAAAAGCCATACCTTTGGGGTTGGGAGGCCCACCTTCAAACATACATTCATAATGGATGGGCAAAGGACCACATCGCTGGCTCAAGTGGTAGAGAAAATGGCACATCGAGCTATCTAGGGTTTGTTGGCTGGCGGCTAAGGACCATCTAGGAGAAATTTTTTCTCCTATGCAAACTACCTACAAGTGGTGGGTAACAATCCCGGTATATGGATTCTTAAAGCTTTTGAATTTTCACTGTAGCCGACAAAAGTTCCCTTCTTCCCATAAGCTTCCAATTTTGTCCTTTTCTCCTTTGGCACACAAATATAAATAGGACAAACACAAATTCTTAAATGTTCAACATTAGGATTTACACTTGTGAAGACTTTTTCAAGAGCCTTATATTTTAAGATTCAGTGTGCATATCTATTTTGAACATAGATAGTGGTCTTTGAAGCTTCTCCCCATAGAAATATAGGCAACTTCATGATTGCTTAGGGCTCTAGGGGATGGAGAGCATGATGTGTAATATGTAGCAGTGGATACCCCTTTGAGGTGGGGCAGTTCATTGCTCACTAGGGGTTGGGGCAATCATGGGTTCCTTAAAGATAGAGGGGGCTCCTCTAGGGCCCATAGGAACCAAGTTGATGGCCATGGATAAGGGGTAGAGTTCATGTTTGACTTTTTCCCATGCGCTAAATTTGTGTGTCCTGACCATCTTTTGCATTTTGTTGTACATTTCCTATTAAGAGTGGCCAAATTATGCTTCTCTATTTTCTTTTTAGCTGCATCAGCCTTCGGGGCATCATTCCAGGCCCAACCCAAGGTGTGGACAAGAGGGGAAGGTTAACCCTATGTGGACCCAGTGGACACGTGGATCCAGATGGGAAGAAAGATGAATAGGGTCAAAATGAGTGGAAGGGGAATAATGTAGGTGGTATCGAGAAGCCGAACAACACAACCAAAATTGGGATTTCCCATGTAGTGCCATCCCTAAAGCTACTGGCCAGTAAAGAAGATTCCATCGATTAGGATACAAGAGTAACCACGAAATTAGGAAATGGAGACAAGAATATACAACTAACCCACTCTTTCGCCTAGATCCCCCCACCAATTCATGCCCAAAAGTGCTCATAACAAGTAGGAAATATTGCTCATCTATACCAATGAAAAGCCATACCTTTGGGGTTGGGAGGTCCACCTTCAAACATACATTCATAACGGATGGGCAAAGGACCACATGGCCAGCTCAAGTGGCAGAGAAAATGGCACATCGAGCTATCTAGGGGTTGCAAGAGGTTGTTGGCTGCTAGCTGAGGACCATCTAGGAGAAATTTTCTCTTATGTATACTGCCCACAGGTGGTGGGTAACGGTCCCGGTATATGGATTTTTAAAGCTTTTGAATTTTCACTGTAGCCAAAAAAAGTTCCCTTCCTCCCATAAGCTTCCAATTTTGTCCTTTTCTCCTTGGGCACATGAATATAAACAGGACAAATGAAAATTCTTAAATGTTCAATGTTAGGATGCTCATTGTGAAGAGCTTTTCAAGAGCCTTATATTCCAAGATTCAGTGTGGATATCTAATTTGAACATAGATAGTGGTCTTTGAAGATTCTCCCCATAGAACTATAGGCAACTTCATGACAACTTGGGGCTCTAGGGATGGAGAGCATGATGTGTATTATGTAGCAGTGGATACCCCTTTGAGGTGGGCCTGTTTATCGCCCACCAGGGGTTGGGACAATCATGTGTTTCTTAATGATAGAGGGTGCTCATTTAGGGCCCATAGGAACCAGGGTGATGGCCATGGATAAGGGGTAGAGTTCATGTTTGACTTTTTCCCACATGCTAAGTTTGTGTGTCCCGACCATCTTTTGCATTTCGTTATACAATTCTTGTTAAGAGTGGCCAAATTATGTTTTTTTATTTTCTTTTTAGCTGCATCATCCTTCGGGGCATCATTTTAGGCCCAACCCAAGGTGTGGACAAGAGGCGGGAGAGGCTAACCCTATGTGGACCCAGTGGACACATGTGGATCTGGATGGGAAGAAAGATGAATAGGGTTAAAATGAGTGGAAGGGGAATAATGTAGGTGGTATTAGGAGGCTAGACCACACAACCAAAATTGGGATTTCCCATGTAGTGCCATCCCTAAAGCTATTGGTTAGTAAAGGAGATCCCATGGGAGTAGGATACAAGAGTAACCACGAAATCAGAAAATGGAGACAAAAATACGAAACTAACCCACTCTTTCCATTAGATCCTCCCACCAGTTCATGCCCAAAAATGCCCATAACAAGTAAGAAAAATTACTCATCTAAACCAATGAAAAGCCATACTTTTGGGGTCGAGAGGCCTACCTTCAAACATACATTCATAATAGATGGGCAAAGGACCACATGGCTGGCTCAAGTAGCGAAGAAAATGACACATCGAGCTATCTAGGAGCAGCAAGGGGCTGTTGGCTGTGAGCTGAGGACCATTTAGGAATTTTTTTTTTCTCTTATGCATAATACTCACTGGTGGTGGGTAATAGTCTCGATATATGGATTCTTAAAGCTTTTGATTTTTCACTGTAGCTGACAAAAATTCCCTTCGTCCCATAAGCTTCCAATTTTGTCCTTTTCTCCTCGGGCACATGAATATAAACAGGACAAACAAAAATTCTTAAATGTTCAACATCAGGATTCTCACTTGTGAAAACTTTTTCAGGAGCCTTATATTCAAAGATTCAGTGTGGATATCTATTTTGAACATAGATAATGGTCTTTGAAGCTTCTCCCCATACAAATATAGGCATTGTTGATCATGAAACATGGATTTGGTAGCTTCCATAATAGTTCTCGTTTTCCGTTCGACAATTCCATTTTGTTGAGGATTGTGTTAATTTTCTTGAAACTCTACAACTAATTTGTGAATCCACTGAAAACTAGGCCACTGAAAATTGAAACCAAATTTACTTTGACCAAGATACAAATTTTCTTAACAATTTATAAGCATGCATTGTTTCTTAATAGAGATCTTTGTATTTCTTTTCCAAAGCATTGTTTTCTTGTTTAAGCTTTGTGAATTTTCTTCTAATCTTTTCATTTGTGTCTTTGTATTACTTTGATGTTCTTCAGTACTAAATAATCTCGCACATGTTGAACAACATAATTTGCAATTTTTTTGAATATATACCCATTTTTTGTTAAACAAAATGGACATTTAATCCAAAACGATGACTTATTTACGGAACTCATTTTTTTGTTCCTTCTCGACTTCTTTAAAATATATTTCTTGCAATTTATAAATTATTTTGTTTATTTATTAACTTTGTACTTTATTGTTTTAATATTAACTTAACCAGTTTAATAAAAAAACTTGTAATTACTCCTTGCTTTAATATTTATACCCTTCCACTATTGGATAACTTCAAATAACCCTTTTTGTAATTCTAAGTTTGAACTTTCAATAACTTGAATTTTTTTTTCCTCCTTAAAATATCCCTTAATTTTATACTCTTATATATATATATATAACCTACGAAACATAACTCGATAACTAAATATCAATCATATTATGTAACCAATCGGGGATCGTATAATATGTAATCCAAAGCGGGGGACACGACGGAACGAATGGTGGATACAGAATGGTGGTTGGACATCGAATTGATCGGGATTGAATTGTGAAATGGTGGTGGTGTCTGGTCAGCAGCTCCAGTGTATACGATGCAGGGACTGGGCGCAGACAGGATGACAACTGGTTAACGGGTGAGACAGTGTGGTCGGGTTGTTTATCGACTGTGCGAAGAAGAGGCGTGGCTAACGGTGAGGCTGTGGCGGTCGTGCGATTCAACGACTATGGAAGGTTGTGGGTTGTCGCTGACTCCAGTTAGAGGTATCTCAAATGGTTGGGCTATCGTCTTTGACGTACATATTCAACGGTGGTGGGTGCAGAGGCTCCTATGGTGGATGACAAAGAAGCGGTTGTAGAGAGGGCCGGGTCTATGGTGGAGGCAATGTGGATGGGTAGAGGAACAGGGGAATAGGCGGAAGGGAAGACAAGGACGGTGTTGGAGAACGGCAGGGCGGAATCATAGGCTCAAGTTGCGGTGGCTCGAGCGGTGGTGACTGTGGTGTGCTTGGTCCAACAGTGGTCCATGGATGTGCGTGTGTTCGGCGTTAGCCAAGTAAATTTAATTTAATTTTTTTGGTTTCGTTTTTTATTTTTCATTTTTTTTTTCTTTTTATATATATATATATATATATATATTATATAATATATCTGTGTATTTTTATAAAAAAATTTAAACTTCGTTTTTTTTTCCGTTTATCTTGACTCTTTATTTTTAATATATAGTCTCTTTCTTTCCTTTTTTATATTTTATATATAATTAAAATGTTAAGTATGACCAAAGGCCTAAATCACGAGAGAAACTCTAAAAACTCTATGGTGAAATAGAGTGATCACGACGATAACTACGTTGATGGAGACTTTAATGACCAGTGGTCGGGATCGGAGAACTTGGCGCTGATACCTATGTAACGGTAACAAACAAAATTTGTATACACAGTAGAATACTCAGAAGATCCAGTGTATAAAAATATTCATTACAAGACAAATATATTATATAAAAAATATATAAAAGATATGAGATATCTTACCATCAAGGACCCGCTTATATACCTAATTGAGGCACCCTTTTCATGAGTGGGCATGTCCCTCATATCTATGTCCCTTCCATACTAATTATTATTTAAATTGTTATTATTATTTACATTTATATTAGCTTTATATAATTTATATTCATAACAAACTGCCTTTAGGATCAAAGTTCTCAGGCTTTTTGATATGAAACTTTCCCTGATTCTAGCCTACTTCCAATTCATGATCATTTGATAGAGGCTTGTTTCTGTCAGAGGAAATGCCATAAAATTTTGGCTCTTTTTGCTTTATCCGTGGGCATATTGTTGATGTTTAGAACAGTGCTAAAGTGATTATAATATATGTTGGACATAAGTGGTACATGTATGTTTTCCAACATTGTTGTTTGATAGAGTGTATCAATTAGAAGATATGTACTCGAACAATATCCATAAGTAGGCTATAATGCCATGCCAGCATAGCCTCATGTAAATGGTGTTGGAGAAACCAAGCTTCTGTTTGTTTATCTCAGCCTTCCATGATGGTTCATTGATTTCGTTTTGTTCATTTTAGCAAAGTTTTTTAGCCTCCCTCCAGTGATCTGAAGTTGCCCGTATTAAAACTGCATCATTAACAACCTTGAACTTGTTTATGAATTGGGATGCAGCTGAGGTTCTGTCACTCTACAGCTTTATCCAGTTTTATTGAGGATGCGTTTGGTAGCATATATTAACTTCTAATTCTGGTAGTTTCATGTAACCCTGTGTAAATGGTGATATTTTTCCTAATTTATTGCTGCAGAACCTATACTGGTAATGAGGAGCACTGATTGCATTGTCTGGAGAGATAATTGGACTACAGTCACCGCTGATGGCAGTTTGGCTGCACAGTTTGAGCATACCATCCTTATAACGGAGACTGGAGCGGAGATATTAACTAAGTGTTGAGGACCAGAACCAGCAAACATATTTTTACCCTTCAAAATGTACAAGAAAATTTCTTCTTAGCCCAAATTCTTTATTTTTCTTTGCTGATAATTTCTTGATGGTTATTGGATTAGTAGTCTCCTTTGTATAATATAATCCCAGTCATTGGCCTCATTCAATGAGAATTTAAGTCATTTCTCTATAGAGGTACAATCGGTAACATCACAAGCTTACAGGGGCTCAGCTTTAATTCAGATTTTATTTTGGAAGGATTTTTATTCTTTTATTTATTTTTATCTCTGTATTTTAGCAATGGAGAGGTGGAGCTCATATGATTAATTTAATCAGACGAGCAGCTTAGTAAGTACAACCATTGCAATCTTCAACACGGTTAGTATAATCTGTGTGTGAGATATGATAATTTTTATTCATATATCATAAATGATTTAATAAAATAGAAGTAGAAAAATATTGTATTAAATTCATTTAGAATCATTCTAAAATCTACATTAATGTTAATTTATTACTCGTTATTTTAGAATCCGATGAATATTATGCAAAATAATAGACACTAAAGTTTCAAGATTGAAATATTAAATTGCAATTATTGAAACTCAAAAATAAGAAAAAATGACAAGTCAAACACTCGGTTTGAGGTCATCATCTAGAGCCAAGACTCAACTTAAAATTGAAAGTGAACAATAGACAATAAACCAATGTTATCAAAACTGGATCAGTCATCAAACCACTTGACCTCAAAACCGAGAAGTGGAAAAAACTGGACCAAACAACTAATTGACTAAAAAATACATAAATATTCAAAATTTGAAAAAAATTACATAAATATTCATGTGCATCCATATTAATCCAAACCATTATACACAAATATGCAAAGTTTCTCATATATATAACAAGGGTGCATATGAGAATAGCATTAAGTGCAATCCATCTTTGACTAAAAAATACATTAACAAATAGGCTCTAGATGGCCTTTGTCATCGAAAAACAATCATACTACAATAAATACCTACATATCATCAAATTCATTACACATTGAGATCCTTATCATGAATATCACCCTCCAAGCATTAAAATAAGATAGAAAAAGCTTAATGTGTCAAACTGAGATTTTGTTTAATTGAGGGGAAGTTTTTTCCTAGGGTCACGATAAAAGAGTTCAACAATCAATACTACCAACCTTGAGGTACATAGAGGGTTTATTTCTTTTGTTCAAATGCTAGTTCCATACCCTCATACATGTTAGAATCCAATGGAAGCATTGCAATTCCTCTAATCGTGAAATCCTGAAAGCTATTATGTTCATTAGATTTTGGGTGGGATGTAAAATGTTACTTTCTCGAAATGAAATACATTGAGGTTGGAATGACTCTTAATTTTTTTGAAAAAATTAACGCTAATGGTAATGATAAAGGAGAATGACACTTTTACTTTAAGAATTTAACATTAAGATGTCACTTTTATTTTAAGAATTTAATATTACCATTAATTACATAGCATTAGTATGACCATAGGGTTGAATACTAGGCTTTCCTAGTCATAAATGATTGTTTTTAAGCAAAATTCACGGGGAGGGGAGTTAGGAGATCCTTCATAAACACCCCATTTGGGGAAACATCTTCTCACATTGTGGAAACATTTCCCTCTGCTTTTCACTGTTTGTTTTGAATATAATTTATAAAATAATTAAAAATAAATTGAAATACTAAATAATCATAGTAATGCTTATTTAAATAGTCATTAGTTAAATAGAAAGACATGTCTAGTCATGAAGGGATGCATGCCTAGGTATATAAGGAGGCCCTCATAACATTCAAACAATCCTTGTACCATCAATTCATTAATAAACATTATTATTTCAATACATTTGTGTATTTTTCATTTTAAGCACAATTACTAACTTTTTTCACTTCATTGGTATCAGAGCCATTCGATCCTCCAGACATTAACTGTTGCATAGTCCATCCATAAAGTCGAAGTTCTTAAAATCATGGAAACAAATTCTCATGATGATTCATTGTATGGCCATATGACTACTCATGAATTGTTATTGGATGTAAGAGACATACTTGTAAAATCAAATAAGCGTCTTTAAGCATATGTAGCATTTATAATGGAAGAGGACATTGACATGAAAGAGACCAAAAATAAAGAATGCCTTAACTGAGAAAATGATGTTGAATATGTTGAATTAGGATCTTCTCAAGGTGACATAGGTGACATGAATGAGGCTGATAATTAGAGGCAGTATATGACAACTGAGGATGTAAATGCAATTGAAGATGATGAAGATGGAAAGAATATAAAGAAAGAGTGCAATAATTTCTCATCTAAGTTCCAAGGGTTCCTCTTCTTCAATGCCAGAATGGAGCGCAACTTTCTTTCAAAACTTTTCAAATCAGAATATCCAGTTACTAACAAATGGTGATGATCTTGTCAATTATATTAGTAACAGTAAAGTGGAAGGCAGTTGTTACTGCTTGTATTTAAAACTTTTCAACTCATATTCTATTCAGAATTTTTAGTTACCAACAGATGAGGATGATCCCTTCAATCATGCCAATAGCAGTATCGTGAAATGCACTAGAAAGAAGGTTTTGAAACAGTGATTGAACGTGAAAGTCAGAGTAATGATGAAAGACCATCAAATTTACCATCACAAGTAACATTAAAGAGAAAGAGAAGCACATATGAAGTAGAGGTCACTTCTTTTATGAGATGCAGAATTCGCCTAGGAGTGCATTCTCGTCACATTGTTGCAGATAGTGTTTACTTTTGTATTTCATAAAGTGTTGGGTAGATTGTAGTAGAGGGCTTCCTATTTTGGAGAAACGTGGCCACATGAGAATAATTTTTAAGAGAGATTATGTCATACCCAATATTTCACTAAAGGTTAAACTAGTGATCACTGATTTTCTATGGAAGCACACATTTTCACTCTTATACGAGATGATTCATTGCCCTCAAGAAGCATTGATGATGGCTCGGTGGAGATCTCTAAAACAATATGATTATTATCCAGAATATTATGAAGGGAAATACACCACTAGAATTTTCAACTTTTCATTTCAGCGAAAGCATGATTCAAAATTTGAAAGAATGATTCAGGGCTTCATTTTTGCTAGTAATAGTTTCAACACATTTCTGGAGATTAGTAATGACAACAAGTACCAGAGAAAGAGCCTATTATCTTTGAATTGGTAGCTGACGGTATAGACCGGGTGAAATCGCCCTTATCTCCAATGTATTTTGGGAACTGTGTATCCATGGGTGTTGGTTGGACTACCACGAAGCAACTATTTGAGCAAGATATTGACTTTGCTGTAGGGATCATCCAAGAATTCATCAACTCCTACACCACAAACGAGTAACATCTACAACAATTATCTTGCGTTCTTTGGGAGTTAGAAGCGAGCAACAACATTCGAGAGTTAGGAGCCACGAACAACATTCTTTGCCGTGAGCCACGGACCCTAACAATGGAGAGAGACAGTCGTTGTGCATTGGCTACCATAACTATTTCTGAACACCATATAATAACGACGTTTATCAGTTTGGCCCCAAGGCCGCCAACACAACAACTACACTCTTCCGTCCATGATCAAAAGACACAACAATACCAATATCTTAACATATTAACAAATTATAAAGTTCTTTATAAAATAATTATCATTTCACTTTATTAAATTATAAAGCTATATTATAATAATTTTTTATAAAGTTAATATATATATATATATATATATAAATCAAGAGGAAAATGGATTAAGCTCAATAATACTACTTACACATGCCGAAATACATGCCGAAACAAGTGGGCAAGGTGAAGAAAATTGTCTGCAATTAAGTTTTAAGGACAAGGCTTATTGAAAAAGGGGGCAATGTTATCAATATAATTTATAAAATAAATACAAACAAATACAAATAATAAATAATCATACTAATTCTTATTTAAATAGCATTAGTTAAATGGAAAGACATGCCTAGTCATGAAGAGATACCTGCTTAGGTATATAAGCAGACCCTATTTGTAACATTCAAATAATCTTTGTACTATCAATTCACTAATAAAAATTATTATTTCAATACATTTGTGTATTTTACATTTTAAGCACAATTACTCTAAGTCTTGTTGCTTCACTATTCCAAGAGTGTGGGAAGCTTGGGGAGTGTAGCCCCCACCCTGGGGGACGTTGATTTTTACATGAACGTTAAGAATTAGGTTTGAGTCTAAGATCACGATCACAAACACACTCAAATTCCACAACACAAACTTTGCACAATGAATTAACATATAACAATGAATCAACTAGTACATAAGATAGATTTTTAACCCACAACTTGTTATATGAGAATTTTAATACAACAATCTTAGGGCTTCCATACTGGGGATAATGACCCTTACAATCAGCCTTGATACAAGATAAACTAGGACTTGGTACCGACAACTATGACTACCAATCTTTCCTTGAACGAAGTACACTTGACCTGCTTGCTGATGTAGTGCGTCAATAGCCCTTTCATTCCATGTACCTTGAACACATATGGCAAGTACTTTGCCTCCTCTTTTGCTAATCACTACAACTTTTGCACCTTCAAATCTTTTTCCTCTCCATCTGTCAATCTGCCACTATCAACCTCTCTTGGCTACTCCAAGATGGTTGAACATAGGCTCACCAAACTGCCCTCTAGGATCTCTCCTACTCCTCTAAGAGTGATAACTCTTAGTGTCTCTTTTGCTCTAATGATAACCAAAATTAGGGCTTGGAGGTTGCCTTTTTATACCTGATTTCACCCTCTGTAAATCACTTAACTAGGGTGCAAACATTCAATCCTCTTATCATCGATTATCCACCCATTAGGGGAGTTTTGAGGTATAAAATGGGTCTCCTAAGGAAATTATAAAATAATAGTGGAAATAATAAAATAAGATTAGATTATATCATCAAATTTTAGAGGAAAAAAAAAAAAAAAAAAAAAAAAAAAAAAAAAAAAAAAAAAAAAACACTATTTTTTCAACTTGTATTTTCAACTTATCTCCCTATGGGTTTACTAAAATTTTGAATAGAAACAATCGTTGGATGCAAAATTTGATTTCTCATCCAAAGAGTACTCATGTTGCATACTTTCGATGGACCCTAATACACGAAAAATGAGAAATACATGAAAAACATGATTACAATCACGTTTTTTCATGTATTTCTCATTTTTCTTGTAGCATGGTCGATAGAAAGTATGCAACATGGGTATTCTTTGGATGAGGAATTAAATTTTGCATCCAATGAGTACTCCCATTCAAAATTTGAGTAAAACCTTAGGGAGATAAGTTGAAAATACGAGTTGAAAAAGTAGTTTTATTATTTTATTATTCTTAATCTTTTTACTTTTTTACTCAAAGAATGGTGAATCATCCCCCATGGTTGACATCATCATTTTGAATCCTATTGGTTCTTATAACGTTTATTTTCGTTGTACATTTTTCTTAGGAAGGCCATTTTAAACCTCAAAATTCCCCTAATGCTTGAGATCTTTGAACTAGGCCCCAAAAAAGCTTCCCTCTTAACAATGACAAGCCTACCCTTATTAATTGTACTAAAGCACTCCAAACAGTGACTAAAAACCCTCGAAAGCATTGTACTAGGCTACTCAAATTTGATGTTCAAAATACATTAAACAACCCTACCATCCTTAGTGATCAACCAATATAAAGGAACAACTTACCACACCTCAAACTGAAGTTTGTTTCACCTTTACTAGGTCTCAGTCCTATAGCAAATGATTGAGGATTTTTAGGCTTGGTTAGGGAACATGTATGAGCTATAATTTGGCCCTTTTTGGGCCTCAAAACCCCTCTCAAACTTGCGTAGATCTCTCTTCTAGGCTCCTCTCTACTTCATTGTGCTTCTTAGAACCCTCAACCCTGTACTCTAGCTTCAACACATGTCATGTGACCTTGTCCAACCCTCCTACAAGGGACTCAACCCTACATAGAAAATATTGCATCAACGTATGCATAGAACCACTTTAACATATTCGGCCAACAATTATTCTTCACATCCTAGACATATCACACAAAGAGATAAAAGGCTAGTTTTTCTCACCAATTCGGCTACGCTACTCAAGACAATGACTACCTCAAACTTGTTCTTTCTCTTGATTGAATTGCACTTGGATGGATGTGTTGAATGAGCTCACTTTCCTTTTATTTATAGAGGTCTTGGTGGGTTTCCCTTAGCCACTAAGGGTCACCACATAACTCAATGCCAACCTAAACAATTTGTTAAACATCCATAAAACATAAGACATAAAATTCTTCATCCAACCAACGCCACCTCGTTGATGTCTTAGGTGCCCCTTAGCTCCTTAAGGGTGCCCCACATTCCCTCAATGAAGAAACCATAAAAATATTCACATGATTTCGCACCCACAATTGTGGGTGCAAAACCCACAGCTTGGGTACTTTTCCCACAAAGCGCATGTGGTTCAAACTTCTTTCAAACCTTATACCCTAGGGTGTGGGAGTACCTCCCAAGCTACATAAATCATCACTCCCTCTAAGCGAGGGAGGTAATTCCACCACTCGGAAGTATCTTGTCATCATCACCACTGGCAACACTAGCCCAACTCTTGGTGTTCACCATTGCAACATACCCTATAGAATGAACCATGCTCATCTCGTTAGTATCTCTGCCACCATAAACTTCCTGCTTCTTCTTCCTTTCCTGATAGGCCTTCATGTGATCTCATGTTTCCTTCTTGCTAGTCGTAGAAGTCCCCTTACTCCCAATTGACCATGCACTCTTTTTGAGTTGCAGATTCTCCCTCTAAACCTCAATACTCTTGCTAGAACTTGGCTCTCTTTGAGCCTCCAAAACTTGGTGCTTCTTCTCATGATCTATAAGCTTTCCTATCAGCCAATATAGACCATGATCCCTAACTCTAATGACAACTCCAACAAAGTTAGAGCCTCTGGGCCTAAGTCTCACTTTCCCATCCTAGAAAATCATGTCAAAACCTTTCGCCTCAAACAATACATCTTGAGCTCTGGTACAAACAATACATCTTGAACTTGCAACCACTGACATGATTCCATCCTGAATTGCACAACCCCTGATTCGCTGATCTCTTTCTGACTCTTGTCGCAAACCACCATCCGCAATGTTGAGTTCCATTCAGTTAGAGTCTCGAAAACATCACATGAAATTGTTAGATGCTTTGCCGCATCATTGCCCACGTACCATGCATCTCATTGATGGTACCCTCAACGAAATGAGAAACTAGGGAAAATCCTCATTCTCCAACCTTCTCGAGTGGTCATCCAACTTAGAGGATATAGCATCTCTAACTATCTCCTTGCCCTTCTTCTTCTCATTGTCCCCCTTCTTTCTCGAATGCTTGGTTGATAATGACCATATTTGCCACAATTGTAACACTTCAGTTTACTTAAGTCCTTTTCCTTGCCCTTCATTCTCCCTAAAATACCCACATTATCGTCATAAGTCTTCTTCTTCTTATGAAGATCCTCACTTCGTGGTTCCTCTTCATTGAAGTCATCCCATAACTTGTTCCAATCTAGCAGCTTCTTTGGAGCAACGATCTCTTTGATGAATGTATTCCATTCCTTGATGAACCCTTTCAAAGCAATCCTCACCATCTCAAAATTTGACACAACTTCACAGATGGCAACAATCTCATCTCAAACCTGAGAACGTCTTGTCAAATACACGTCCACGCCTTCACCATCCAACATCTCGGTGCTCTTCAATGTATCCTTCAATACCAACAATCTGTTCTCATTCTTATTTTGGAACAAATCCTTAAGAGCTTTCCACATCTATTGGCAGTGTTCTTCCCGAAAAAATGAAGTATCAAATGATCTTTGACACCTTCTAAGATAATCAACTTTGCCTTCATATCCAACTCCTCATAGACTTCCAACTCCTTAGGGTCATTTGCCGCCTTGATCTCCTTATCGGCAAAATCATATAGATCTTGTTCACCATGAAGACCAACCTGATCCTTCCAAGGACTATAGTTGGACAACCCATCCAACCTATCCTCATATCGCAAACCAACCAACAACTTTTCCATTGCTATTAGGGCTTCAATAACAATGGAGCCAACTCCCTCTTGAGTTATAAATTGTGCACACTCTGATCCACTAGCCCTTCAAAGTAGCTATGATATCATGTTGATTTTTCCATGACCCTTAAACCCACAACTTGTTATATTATAACAATTTAATGCAACAATCTTAGGGCTCTTGGTTTAGGGATCATGGTCCTTACAATTAGACCTAATGCAAGACAAACTAGGGCTTGGAATCAATAACTGTGACTACCGATATTTCCCTGAACAAAGTACACTTGACCTACTTGTTGATGTACCACTTCCACAACCCTTTTAGTTCATGGTTGATCATGGCCCTTACAATTAGACCTAGTACAAGACAAACTAGGGCTTGGAATCAATAACTATGACTACCAATATCTCCCTGAACAAAGTACACTTGACCTACTTATTGATGTAGCACTTCCACAACCCTTTCAGTTCATGTACCCATAACACATATGGAAAGTACTTTTCCTCCTCTTCTTGCTGATAACTACAACTTCTGCACCTTTAGGTCTGTTGCATCTCCATCCTTCAATCTGCCACTATCAACCTCTCTTGGTTGCCCCAAGATGGCTCAACATAGGCTCACCAAACTTCCCTCTAGCAACTCCCTGCTCCTCTAAGAGTGCTAACTCTTAGGGTTTTCACAACTACCCTTTTCTAATCTCTCTGTTGCTCCAAAGATAACCAGACTTAGGGCTTGGATGTTGTCCTGTTAACATTGATTTCACCCATTGTAAAGCATTGAACTAGGGCACAAACATTCAATCCTCTTATAATCAATTCTCCACCCTTGATATCTTTGAATTAGGGCCCAAAAAATTTCCCTCTTAACAATGAAAAGCTTTCCCTTGTTCACTATCCCAGGTCACTCCAAACAACGACTAACATCCCTCCAAAGCAATATCCTAAGGCTACTCCAATTTGTTGTTCAAAATATATTAAATAGTCCTGTCATCCCTAGAAATCAACCAACATAAAGAAACAAGTCAACATACCTCAAACTGGAGTCTATTTCACCTTTACTAGGTCTTGGTCTTGTAGCAAATGACTGAGGTTTTTTGGCCTTGGTTAGGGCACTTGTACTAGCTATACTTCAATCCCTTTTCAGCCTCAAAACCCCCTCTCAAACCTGCGCAAATATCTCTTTTAGGCTCCTCTCTACTTTGATGTGTTTCCTAGAACCCTCGACCTTGTACTCTCGGCCCTGAATAGGTCATGTGACCTCGTCTAGCTCTCCTACAAGGGACTCTTCCCTACACAGAAAATACTTGGACTAAACACATAAAATATTGCCTCAACTTATGCACATAACCACTTTAACAAATTTGGCCACCAACTAGTCTTCACGTCCTATACAGATCACACGATACAAGGTTATTTCTTCTCTCCAACTCATCTAGGCTTCTCAAGACAATGACTACCTTAGACTTATTCTTTCTCTTGATTGAATTGCACTTGGATGAATGTGTTGAATTAGCTCACTTGCCTTCTATTTATAAAGGTCTTGGTGGGTTTACCTTAGCCACCTAGGGTCAACACATAACTCTAAGTTGAGCTAAACAATTTGTTTAACCTCCATAAAACATAAGACATAAATTCTTTTCATCCAACCAATGCCACCTCATTGATGCCTTAGGTGCGCATTAGCACGTTAAGGGTGCCCCACATGCCCTCAATGAAGAAACCATGAAAACCTTCACTTAGTTTCACACCCACAACTTTCAGTTCTTTGCGCACAAAGCCTATGTGGGTCAAACTTCTCCCAAACCCTGTACCTAGGGTGTGGGAGTACCTCCCAAGCTACATAAATCAACAAGGGATCCATCAACCTAGAACACTAAATATAAACCTATTGGTTGGTGTTGATGTTTGTAACTGGGGTAGGTACTCCTGAAGAGACCTAAGTGTCTAGGTGTGTAGAATTCACCCAAAATCTCCTTAGGCATTTGCTTTAGTGTGAACAAGTTATATTTGTTACTTAGCCTAAGTTTTAACTTAGGAAAAACACACAATTGTTATGTTGGCTTATTGAGCTAAAGAAACATTAGAAAAATAAAATTAGTTTACCTTAATCATTATGTTTTATTCTCAACCCTTGATATAATGAGACATGAGATCTGATCTCTACCATCAATCACTTTGAAGATTAGGGTGAGGGATTTAGATGAACAAAAATTTACAAAAGCAAGGCTATGGAGAGGGAGAAGACACACCATACACCAACTCAAGACTGAGAAAGTCATCTCATTGAGGAGTGTGACACTCTAAGTGTGCTAGACTCTGCAATGTAAGCCTATGTTTGATCTAAATTGGATCCTTAAACACTCTTAAAGTTCCTTGAACTCTGTAAAACTCATACCGAAGTTTCAAAGTATTATGGATGTCGAAGCTTATCAGAAATAACCTTTGAATAATGGCAATTTGTGGTCATCACAAAACAACAAGGACCCTCGGTCAAAGCATGTAGACCGTGCACTGGCACAAATTGACAAATGGGAGGTCAAATCCAAAAATAGAGGCAGTTTCTGATACGCGATTAGCGCTAAAGCGCTAATCGCATATTGTAGGGCGTCCCCCTCAGTGAAGGAAAGCCCCCAAGTGATCAGTCACAAGGAAAAGCATAAAACTGTACAGAAATCGCTGATTCCATCAGAAGGCAGGTCCCATGCTAAAACCGGCAGGATATCGGAAGGGCTTCAAGCAGTAAGCATGTTTGACCGCGTTTCGCACGATGCCATACACTGGGCAACACGCATCTAGTGGATGAGAGAGAAAACTGCTCACATCGCGCGGGTAAAAGTCATGCTACTTACCTGTGCGATATGGACGGAGACCGTAGGATCTAGAGGCTCTAGATCAACGATGGAAAAATGATTCGATGGATGATCAGATTCGACGGGGAAATAGCCTGAGTCATATAATATTTGAGGTCCGACATGACCGCTGAGCTGGCAGAGGAATCAGTTTCGTGGGAAATCTTGGAGCAATGGAAATAATGACCGTTCAAAGAGAACTGACACTCAGTTCATGCATAAACAAGTGACCACCTCTCTGTGAAGCGTTACACAGTGATGATGATGCAGATCAGGGGAATTCCAGCGTGTAGAGGCAGGAGATCCAGAGAGCCGTGAAGCGGAAATGAACAGTCAGGGAGCGGATTGGCTTTAAGCCACGAATAGACAAAGAGCAGGAAGGGAGGTAGAGAAAGAGAAGCAGAAAGCTGAGAGGCAAGAAAGAAGTAAATTGCAGAGAATAGAGAAGCCGAGCTGACCTGTAGACAAAGGCAGCATCGAGAAGGTTTGAGAGGTTCAAGAAACTCTTCTATGTATACATGTTAGGTATTGAGTACCAAATTGGACTCATACCACTAAGACAAGTTGAGGTCGAGATTCAGTAAGGGGAGTCTGTGTACTCTAGAGATCTGGGGAATCCAAGTACAATCCTACTGATCATCATTTGTTCCGTGAGACTCAATTTGAGCTCACTATTGTAAAAACTCTGCTTTAAGACACAATAGAAAGGCCACCACTAAAGGCTAGACCAGGAGATGTAGCCCAGGTGGATTGGGTGAACTCCTTATTAAATTTGTTGTGTTTATGTGTTTGCTTACTGTGTTTCTCTCACTGTTTCAGTGTCTGTGTATTTCGCAATATTATCGATCTGTTGCATAAAATCACATAGGCACACTCCAACGCTTGAGTCTGTAATACCTTCATTATTTCTTTGAGGTCATCTACGGGTGATTTTAGATCACTGTGTTTCCCCTTTGCCTCAACTGTGCAAACTCCTTGAAGTGTAACTCAGGATCCTTCTTGTCATACTGCTCTATAAGCCTTCGAGTAAACTCTGTGTAGGAAGTAATGGCCACATGGCCCAGAGTAATCAACGTGTGACACCACTAATCATGTGCATCTCCATCCAGGTGCAAGTTGGTGAACTTAATCACATCTTCTTCCCTCATGGGGTTAGCTGGAAATAGGTGTCCAGTTTTTGCATCCACACCCTAGCCAAACTCCTGACTAATCCATCAAAGCTGTGGAGGTTTATTTTTGATGTTGTCCTCTACATGTATTGGTTTTCTGACCTCCCTTATATGATGACCCAAATCTCACTCTATGCTTGTCCTTCAAGTAGAAAAAATCCCTAAAAGACATGACCATCTTGATCCTTGTGTCCAATGCATCATATTCATTGATCCCCTCTGAGAAGGACCTCAACAAAGCTGTGAATGAGTTAGGTTCTCCTAAGGGCCCGTCTACAAATTAGGGCATATTGATATGAATGGAATGTCCTATTATAGGTGGGATCTCTTGGTGGGTTGTGCGTGCATGTGATTGGATCCCTTCACTAGTCTGGGATCCCCCTTCTCCATTATTGTCCTGTCGTCCTTGGTACTACTAATGAACACTAGCCAATTGCACCAACATTTCCATCGTGAGCTTCTGCTGCATAGCCAGCTCTGCAAATGTCAACTCCTTGCCACCATGTCCAGGTTCTCTTTCATTCTCCATGGTTTTCACGTCCCAGTTATTACGCTCTCTTGCATGTTCTACCTCACCTCTTATTAAAGAGTGCAATTAGGGGCTAATTCCCCTTCCTAGAAGCCTGTTATGAATAATATATATATAAATAATATAAATAACTATAAATAATAACAATCATAAATAATGAATAATTAACTAATAATTAGAGTTATGTCTCCAAGGACATAACCATTTGTGAATGGGTACCTACCTAGGCATATAATTGGGACCCTAGGTTGTAATCAAATCATCTCATATCTTCTTGTATGTATTATTGATGTTGTATCTACAATTGCTATCAATGATGATAAGACATTGAAGTAAGTGTTGCAAGCATAGAACATACCATAAAATCTGACATGGTATTAGAGCTTTGGTGGAGAAAAGCCTTGATGGAGTGTTAAATTTTTGGGGTTGTTACAATCTTTAGGTACAACATATTTAATTTTTTACTCCTACATAAAGAATGCAAAGAATTCCATAAATAATGGTAGGTAGTAGTTCCTGGTAAATATGTCTAATTACCAAAATATGAAGAATGCAAAGAATTCCATGAATTATAGTGGGCAATAATTCATGGTAAATATGTCTAATTACCGAAATATAAAGAATGTAAAGAATTCCATGAATTATGGTGGGCAGTAATTCCTGGAAAATATGTCTAATTACCGAAATATAAAGTATGTATCTTCTAATAGTAATTTTTGTTTGAACGCTCTTGAAGGCTATATTTGTCAATATGGAATAAGACAAGATTGAAAGTCTATGATTCAAGCATATGTCTTTTGAAGCCAGTTTTCTCAAATAAGATTGGTTAAGACCCTCTTTCATAAACCTTAAGTGGAATTGGCAATAAAGAGGTGACAATATTGAAGAGCTTTCAACTTGACATATTGGTTGGTTCTTAGCTTGATAAGTGTTTCCATGCATAACATACTATAATTTGAGAACTAAGTTTAAAGATCGATGACTTATCAAATCATTGGAATGAGAGGTATGCATCATCAATATAGTCTTTCTCACTCTCCCTTAGGCCTGGATCCACTTGATTTGTCTCTTTGAGGAAGGAAATAGCCCCCTAGGGTTTAGAGTACACCTCCATATTGTTAGGAAGAGATTTGCTGAGTGAGGAGTCTAGAGTTTTCAACATTTTCAGCCACTGTTTTTCAGATCTGATCCATTACTTTTCAGATCTATTGGATAGGTTTATTTTACCTTTTCTCCCTTTAGAGTTTGGGTTTTCTTTTTCCCCCTAAGGATCCCCTTGAGCATCCTGGGTCTTTGAGCTTCACACCTGGAATTTGCAACATTTTCCACTTCTAATTTTTACTGCTTGTCTACATCATTTACAACAGATTAGAGCCTTTAGACCCCAGTCCCTTGAAATTAGATCTTTTTGGCCTCTTCTTTGTGTCTTTGAGTTGCTTGTTTTGCCTTCTCTTGCTTAGCTTCTTAGTAGCCCTTGTGGGTGGGGTTTTGTGTGCATGATTGGTTGTTTATTTTTCTTTCATTTTCAGATTTATTTACAATATTTCAATATTTTACTTTCAACAACATATGCCATCATGAAATATACTTAATTAACTCATCCAATTGACACATCATTTTCACACATTCACACCTTAAACGAACATGAGTTTGGTTAACACTGCCAAGCCAAGACTTGAAACACTATACCTTAATAAATCAACGCTCATAGATTAAACCCACTTGAGCACCAAGGCCAAACAATCTTTGTAGTGTAGGTGTAGGGTCGGTGGGATAGGCTTCAAATAACACCCATCGATCAATTTTCATTAAGACATAGAAGTTGACATATTAGGGAGCTTAAAATCCTTCACCATGCCATGGTCAAATCCGGAGTGCATCAGAAACGTGATTCAGAGGGGGTCAGGCTACGTCATCGTGCAAGTAGTTCTCCTCGAGGCTACCCAATCCGTGGTAAGGAATTCCGTGTGGTAGCTGAATAACAAGAAGCTCAAGACTCGACCACCCCTGTGGAATGAAGGTAGTCGTAGTGACCAATCTTAGGAAAACACCTTATAGGATTGACTGTGGGAAGCAGTTGATCCTCTACCCCACATTTCTTTGGAAAACTCTGCTTGCGGGGATGAGATTCTGTCAAGTAAGAAGTTCTTTGGAAGGTCATCTGAAACAATAGATCTAGGATTGTTTGAGGATTTAGATCACCTATAGGCTAGAGGTATTTTTATTTGATAGGACGCGTCTTCTTGTATTAGAGTAACATAATTAAATAGTTAGTTTACACTTGACACCATTGCACTAGGTGTTTGCTTGCTATTTGTTGCTCTTTTATTCCTATCATTTCTCTTTATTCTAGAAACCATGGCACCTCCAAGGCATTTATCACGTCGAATTCGAGGGCTTCACCCTCAGTTCCCATTAGGCCATATTACAACTCCCTATCGAGTTTGATTTCATCCTCCCAGTCCTCCATCGAGTTATCATTTTGATTCTGATTTTGATTTTGCTGATTCAACTCATTCATCCTCTGATTACGTGACTTCTCAACTCCACATTGTCATCATGTCAGGCACTAATGCGGGTGCAGGAACCTAGGGCGGTAACCTAGGTGCTAATGAGGGTGCCCCCACTAGCGGAACCCCAACTGAAGTTATCACTCCTACTCCCTTACTTCCTTTGTCGTTGGTTTAAGTCTCCTGTAACATCCCTCCCTTAATAATAAATAATAAATAATAAGAACTAATAAAAATAATACAAAAAATAATAATTATAAAAATAAGGAATAATAATAAATAAATCATAATAAATAAATAAATAAGTAATAAAAATAAAAAAATAGTAAAAACCAAAATAACAAATAATAATAAAAATAGATGAAATAAGAAAATTATCAAAAATTAGCATGCCGACACATGGAGGGTGGGCATGTGGCATGCAGACACATGGAGGTGTGCATGTGGTTTCCCATCCAATGTTTTTTTCTATTTAAGGAATGATGAGGAGGATAGAAGGGGTCTTGTTCCATCATTCGGAGGTTCTGTCTTCATTTTCTTGGGAGAGTGTAGAGACTTAGGAATACTGGCAGTAGTCGTTGATTGAGGGCTCGGGGGTGGCCAGTTGTTGCAGCATCCTGCACAATTGAGCCTAAGGTTGGGAGGAGAGTCGTCCCCAAAACCATGTTGCGGTAAGCCTACTTCATGCACAGGTAAGCTCAAGTAAGCACTCTTCATTGTTTAAATTTAATGTTAATAAGTTAAATAGATGTTGATTTTGGGCTGTTACATCTCCTAGATTTCACCTAGCTTATCAACCATCCTCTTCTCCATGATCTTGCATGGCTAGCTATGCCCACTAAAATCCCTTTAGACATCCCAAAGTTTAAAGGTAATCATGTAGATTCGACTAATCATGTTCGCTCCTTCCATATGTGGTGTTCATCCAATTCTATTATTGAAGACTCCATTTGTCTTCCGTTGTTCCAACGCACGCTCACTGGAGCTACTACAAAGTGGTATGGAGACTAGCCTAGGGCAACCCATTCCACTTTATTAACTCTTTCCACAACCTTTCTTTCATATTTTTAGTTACCTCTCTGTTATGATATCAGTGCCGAACTTTTGACTTCATTCCGTCAAACTTCTACTGCTCGCCTTTTTTATCTTGTTCAGGGAATGGTGTAGAAGGAGGAGTATTTGTAGAGCTCCTGACTTCGAAGACTGAATCTATATGGATTGGTTTCTTAGATTGCTATTGGCCCCAATTGCAAAATATGTCGCATCACACTCTCCTCAATCTGAGGAATAAGCACTCCAAATAGCTCTCAAATTTGATCTAATTTACGCCTAGTCAAGTTATGTTTAGACTGTCATCCCCGATTTGCCTCGGCCTAGTGCTGCTAACACGTCGGGGGAATCTCATGCCATAGATGAAATACTTGGAACCATAGCACACCCTCAGCCATATGCTCCACCTTAGATGAGTTATGGTCAACCTCAAGGAGGGACCAGTTCCATGTACAATTATCCCCCCCAATCCTCCTTAGGGAAATCCTTATCCAGGTCCTAGCACACCATATGCATACTCCCCTCCCTATTATCTGTATGCACAACCTAGCGCTCGAGCCCCTTCGGCACCAATGCCCTAGCCCCCCATGCCTTCTCCCCCTCCGCCACAATAACCACCTCCTCCACAAGGATAAGTGTATGCTCAATAGAGGACCCAATCCCCCTAACCCCAAGAAAAGGAACAAGGGGAAGGGTAATAGGAACCAGCAATGGCAAGGTAATCAAGGCAACCATCGTCCTCTACCCAATGCCCCTCAGGGTACTCGACCTAATCGCACAACCCAACAACAGGGCAGTCAACCCAAGCAAAACAAGAGTCTTCATACGAATAAACCTTGTGATTGTTGTGAAGTCTATGGTCATTATACCCATGAGTGTCCTCTTTTACCTCAAATGCGACAAGCATGGGAAGCTTAAGTAACTTCTCGAGGATCGCAACCCACTTCTCCTCCTCTTCTTTCTTCATCCCAACCAACCATGCTTACTATCCTTTACCCTCACAAGGATACATAACTACTCAACCTACACAAGGTCAAACAACCCAACCAACTCCACCACTTGGTCAACGTGATTATCAAATTCTCATGATGAATCCTGATGAGTTGAATACTGAACAAGTCAATCTCGAGACTAGATCGTGAAAATATGAAAAACCACCTCTTAAGTCTGCGACTGAGTCCCAACCCAAAGGATCTACCAAGACTCTATTATCACCCAATGGTACCTTACAGATCCCTCAACCTAAGGTTGAGGTCATACCCAAGATCCCCAAAGATCCATTACATCGAAATGCTACTTCTGCAAAATCTGCCCATACATATAACATAGTAGATGACTTGGCATAGTCTCCTATTGCCATGTCAATGCTGGAAGTTCTCTAGACATGCCCATCACAATGAAGATCTCTACTATATTCTCTAGGTTTCGTGGATCCTCAAGATGATCAGATGATTGTCTTTCATGTCAACAAGTTGGATAACCCTCCCTTACCTTCATCCATTGCTTTCCAAATTCTAGTCTCCATTCAAAACACCACTTTCCAACGATGTATCATTGACGAAGGTGCATCCACTTGTGTGATGACTACCAGTGTTTGGAAACAACTTGGATCCCTTGACCTATCCCTGTCCACCATCATTTCGTGTGCATGGGATGGTCATCCTTCACAGCCCCTTGGCTTATACCACAACTACCCAGTCACAGTTGCTGGCAAGACTGTCTATATTGAAAACAAAGTCATTGATGCTCCCCTCGACTATAAAATCTTTTTGGGTAATAACTATACTTACACCATATTAGTTGTCTCATTTGCGGTTTCCTCACAATGGAAAGCTCGTCACCCTTGATCAGTTGACATATTATGATTGAAAACCTAGGACTTCACCTCATACCAACATTTCTTTCGTGGCTAATAATAAGACTATCTTGTCTGTTTCCCCAGGAGTCTATAAAGATTCCTCTTTACTTGGTGCTTCCTATGCCCTCCCCTCGCCTACTCCTTCTGAGCCTAGCTCATCGAGTGTTTTCATGCTCCAAGCATCATGGGCTACCCACAAACGGGGCGTTATGCCTTCACAACAGTTTGCACCTTCACAACTTGTTGTGCTTCACTTAACTCCGCCTACTGGTACAAGTCCTCAAGGATCACTTCCTTCTCCTATTATCTCTCCTAATCCATTTCCACCTGGAACTATTCCCCTAGGCCTTAACCATTATGGAGCAAGTCCTCCAGGCCACTATCCTTTTGGTAAGATACCCTTCTTATTCCCACCTCCTGGAGTCTATTCCACACCTGTCATGGCTATGTTGAGTCTACCTAATATTACCTTAGGGATCCCAGTCTGGTACATCGATCCCCCCACAAACAGTCCACCTAATCAATTGAAACCTTACACCGCTTTTGCCCAGATCCAACTGGTTGTTCCTACCCCTGCATTTGCTTCAGTTTCTCAGTAACCTCAACAAGAGCCTACTCCCATTGCAAAAGCATTTGGCGAGGGGGGAAAAGCTTGAAAGAAGGGAACTTAAGACAAGGCTCCCCCTACAACTCCAACAGTGATATAAATGCCCTTACAACTTCTTTCTCTCTACCATAGTGACTTGACTCTTCAGACCTCCTCTCTGCAACTTCTTCTTCCCTACTGGAATGGGCTGGCCCCTTAGATGTTCTTCTTGCAACTTCTTCTTCTTCTACTACCAGCAATGGTACCCCTTTATTAGGTATACTATTTCTTGTCTCTTCAGTTGCTAGAAGAGTATGCTGTATTGAATCAATAGGGGATGTTGTGGATAACATTGGTTGATCTAAAATTTGTCCTTCTGATCTCGTCCGTCTACCCTGCCTCACAACAACATGAGAAGATGCTTCTGATTTAGCTTTTATGATGATTTGTTGGATATAAGCATTCCTTCCCAAATCCTATCCTCCCTTCTTTGGGGCTCTTCCTCTGCCCCTTTTATTCTAATCTATGTTCATGCAAGTTGATGTGATGAAAATTTCAATACCATCACAATGCTCAGGACCTGGAGCAGGGTGTCAAAAGACCATTCCCTCTCCAGAATGAGAGATCAAGTAGAAATAAAAACTGCTAAAGAAAAAAAAACATAGGGTTCAAGGCCTGGAGCAGGGTGTCAAAGGACCCTTCCCTCCCCATGACAAGAAACCAATAAAAAATAATACACACAAGGAAATACAACACTTAGAACCTGAAGGAGGGCATCAAAGGACCACTCCCTCCCTAGGACGAGAGATTGGTTTTTTCCAAAATCAAAGCAAACAAAAATGCAAGAAAAATTTAAGCTCAGGGCCTAGAACAGGGCATCAAAAGACCATTCCATCCCCAAGACGAGAGATTGGTCCCAAAGATAAAAATGAAAAACAAAAGAAAAATAGAAAAACAAAGCAATGACTACGCTCAAGACTTGGAGCAGAGTGAGAAAACTCCTTCTCTCCCCAGAATGAGAGATTGACCCTCTGGTTGATACAGATCATGTCTTGCACCTTGTTAGCCTTCCCCAACAATGGCGCCAAAATGTTGGTGTCCATGTATAAACAAATTTGTCAACCCTTTTCCTACATTAATTCATCAATCCAGGTGCATACTCTTTTCAATGTAACACACAAGGTATATGCAGGAGCGAGTTTACAATCTTACATCAACCAAGGGTTTGTGATTAAGAAATCAAATAATCGCTAAAATAGTAATGGAAATGAACTATAGAACTTAAAAAGGAATTCATAACAATCTATGTAATCTGTAACAAGAATAAGGAAATAAATACAACAAGTAAAATAACACACACAAAAGGAAACGTGCGGCACCTGATTAGAAGAGCAGACCCAGCTCTCTGATCAGGGTTGCGTTCACTCACAACTGAAGATAGAACATCAAAGAGTTTATATTTTATTAATTTGAAGAAAGACGTTACAATACATATCTTGGTACAACTAACCCTTCACACAGGAATGATCCATATTTTATACAATACAGGGGGTGATAACATCTTCCCCAAAACTTGGCAACTACATGCCCAAAAATATACATTATTTCAAAACAACACTAGTGCCGAGAGAGCGAGAACAGAAATGATCCAAAACGAATTAGAAACAACTACAAGTTGGTTATGTTGTTTCAGCACTGCTGAATGGTTGCTTTGAATTGTGGAACTGCCGCTATATGCCGGGAGATCAACACCTATTCTCCAGAATCTGTGGACATGACAAGTATAGTGGTTTGCATAGGCAAAACCCTCGTGACTTTACTTCATTAATTAAATATTCCAAGAGATAGAGAAAGGAGGGTTACCTCATAGGTTTTGCATAGTAGGTACATGTTAATGAGTGCAAAACGGATGAAAAGGTGAGTGGAAATATAGGGAAAAGATAAGCAAATTTGGTGCCCAACAAAATGTATGAAATGGTGAAAGCTATTTATGAGGAGAGGAAATCAAGGTTGCAAGGAGAGAGCTCAAAACCTCCAAAATGATATGGAAGAAAAGGAGACAAACCTCAAAAAAGGAATGGAGGGGATGGTGAAAAGCCGCCACTTTCACCTCCATCCTCATCCTCATGCTCATCTTCTTCTACGTCTACCCCTTCACAAACACCTCCAGATTTTCCAAAGGGATATGGTAAAATTCCTTTATTAAAGCTTGACATTATGTTTGAATTTCCTATGTATGATGAAGGCGTAAATGATGAGAAATTAGATATTGGGCCCATCAGATTGAAGTGTATTCTAGGATACAAAGAATCAAGGATGATGAAACCAAAATTCATATTGCTTCTCCTAGGTTGGAAAGTGCAACACTCATTTGGTGGAAGGCCAAAACTCAAGAGGACATGAAGAAACATGGTAAGGTTTTATCCTCTTGGAATTGTTTTGTTGTTGCACTAAGAAGACAATTTTATCCATTAGCATACATGCAAAAGGCTATAATGAATTGGAAAAACGTTAGGCAAGCTAAGGGTCCAAATGTGCAAAGCTATCCTCAAGAATTTAGGAAAAGAGATTTCATTTTTGGTATACATTTATCCTCTCAAGACACTCTACTCAATACATTGGAGGTTTACATAGTTATTTGACACACACAATTCTCATGTTTAACACTACAAGACTAGATGAAGTTTGTGTATAGGAAACTCATTTAGAAGTAAGAGGGAAGAATGTTACTGAAGAGATTAATGAGAAGTCATTTAAGTTTAAAGACAAAGGAAAAGGGAAGTTCAAAGGCAAGGATAAAAAGAATTCTTCAATCAAGAAGGAGGGGGAAAAACTCACATGTAAACATTGTTCAAAAGAAGACCATGATGAAGATCACTGTTGGAAACTTCATCCTGAGATGAGACCAAAAAAGTTTAATAAGAAGAATAAAGAAAACACTGTTGCAACAACTCAACATGATCTAGGATCCAATTCTAGGGATGAAACAAAAATCCTGGCCATGAAATTGAAAGGTAAGGATTATATTGCAATTACTAGTTCTTCTAACAAGCCCATTGAAACTCAAAATGAAAGAGAAAGAATAAAGAATTTCCATATTAGAGTCATTAAAAAACATGACAAAGAAGACACTTTGTTTGATAGTGGATCACGAGCAAACCTTATTTGAGAATACATTGTCAAGAAACTAAATTTGGAAACCATTCCTCATCCTAAACCTTATCCTTTGGGTTGGGAATGTGACAATTCCAAATTGCAAGTGACAAGAAAATGCATACTTAAATTCGCAATCACTACAAATTTTATTGATGAGGTAGAATATGATGTGGTACCACTTGACATATGTGGGATTGTTTTAGAAATCTCATAATTATATCATAGGAAATCCATATTTCATTGTTATGAGAACAAGTATCATTTGCTTAAAACTGGGATTGAGTATGTTGTTAGAGCACATTGCAAAATGTTGAATTTGTCTCTTGTGAATGCTGGACAAATGAAGAGGCTTGTAAATGCTAGTTAGAATTTTGCATTGTTAATGATTAAACATAAAGATGTTGAGGAATCTAAAGCGTTCCAAGGATATGATGAAATATTAAAATATGATTTAGTTGAAGTTGTTAACGCATGTGATAAGATGTTTCAGGAATCTAACATGTTTCCTTATAAAAGAGGAAAGCAACATGAAGTCCAATTGTAGCAAGATGTGTCACTTTTGAACATTGGTATGAACAAGATGCCAGTGTCAGAAAATGTAGGGATCAAGAAGCAGATGCAAGAGCTACTTTCAAAATGAAACATTAGTTCTAGTATATATTCTTTTGGGTCTCCTAATGTTTTTGATTTGAAGAAGGATGGTACATGGAAATGGCGATCAAATTTGGTGAAGAGTCAAGCCAAGTATAAGTCTAGACATGATAAGCATAATGTAGACCATAATTTTTAGGTTAGAGATGAAGTAAGGATTTGTATCAACAAAGAAATCTTCAAAGTGAAGAGAACATGAAATTTGGCAAGCCTCCTTTGAATGAAGACCCGAGAGAAAATGTTCAGATTCTTTCAATAAAGGTTTTCTCTCTCGAATATCTTGAATAATTGCAACAAGATCATATCCCTGATAAAAAAACAAGAACTTCAAGAAGAAGAAATGAGAAGCATCTTTATATGGGGCTCAAAGGTAAAAATATATGCAAAGCCAAACGGATAGATATTGAAAGGGTGAGGGAACTATACACTCATCTGTTTGTTGACTGAAAATAGTCTTTTAGAGGTCCAAAAGCTTCCAGTTGGGAGGAGCGATCCAGGGGATCAGTAAAGTGCTCAAAATTCAAAGTGTTCAAAAGTGCTCAAACTGGTCCCAAAGCGTAGAGCTCACTGACGTGAATTAAATGCAACTTGTATTGCTCAAAACCTATATCCTATGCTCCCGATATCGCATTTTGACTATTTTCCAAAAAATATTTTTTTTTTTTTGTAGTTTGGATGCATGACTGCTGACTAGGCAGTGTGTATTCTAACTGGACGGGGTGTTTGAGCAAGATGATTGTACCTCATAGGCCAATGGAAAGTTGTTAAGTGGCCTCACCTGATTGGTTTGAGTTAGCAAGTTCTGATTGGTGGTTGCAATTGTTAATTTTTCCAATGAATGGGTGCCACATGGCACCACATTTCTGAGATGGATTCCCAAAATACTACAAGGAGAGTAATTGGATGAAACCTCATATCTTATGCTCTTTCTCGAACAAATGCTTTCTTGACCTAATTGTTGTGGTAAATCTTGGATAACCCTGTATAACAAAATTCTAGAATTTATTTTATTTAAGTCTGTTTGATGGCTCTCACTGTAAACCATTGTAAGTCCTCCTCAACATGTAAATAAATCCCTAGTTCCTAAAATATATTTTATGTATATGAATTTAGGCATGCGAAGATGATCTTGCAATAAACTCTCAACTGGAACATTAACGAAAATACTTTCACAAAAATAAATTTGAGGTGAAGATGCGTACTTAATAAAATATTAGGGATTAAAGTCAAATTGAATTGAGGGTTCTCTTATTAGTTGTGTGAGGAATAACAAGTATTTTAATGAGAGCTATCATCCAATAAAATCTCTTCCACTGATCTTGTTTTCAACGAAGGGATGACATTCATTTCAGGTGGAGAGTTACAAGTAAACTAACCTCCTTCCTTGAATTGACGGGGGGCTTTTGCATAGTTTCAATGTGATCCTTCATTTAATAAGATATGGTTCAATAAATATTTCATCCTTTAGTCCTTTTAATAACATGAAAATAATTTTGACATATAAATAAATAATTTTGATGCAACGTTATAAATTCGATCTTTGGAAAATAAAACACATATGATATGTTTTTTAGTAATTAATGATTTTCATAGATTACCCTAATATTTTCTTAAGCATTTGTTTCATCAAAAAAATAAAATTTACTTTTCTTTCTCAACTTTCATGTTTTATGTCATAATTTACCCACGGTAACATTTGTAAAATTATGTTTGTAATATGTATTTCACACATATTTATATGTATATATTTAAGTCAACTCCCTTAATCATCGAAACACCAAATTATATATATATATATATATATATCCTCCTTTTTTAGTGACAATTGCTCCCCATTTTTAGGATTTCTTAATGATAGTAATAATATCTCAATTATGTTTAGTCACATATATTAGTTAGTGATATTTAATCTTTTAATTGTTTCTATTTTGAATTTATATGTGATTTAAAATATTAAAATCATAATAAGGTATTACATATTCATATTTATAGTATGACATTTCTTTAACATCACTTAGTTATAAGCCCTACTTAGTTTTCTTCTAATTCTTTGTTGCTTTATCTTTTGTATTTTAGGGAGCAATTTTTTATCTTGAGAACAAGAGAGGGAGTCATGTGACGATGGAGATGCATGGTGAAATCGACAAAAGGAGCCAATATCTAATAGGGTGAAAATTGGTGAAAGCAGGCCCTAGGGCATATTGAAATGGTGTTGGAAGGGTAAAACAATATAGTGGCAAGATTGATGTGTATCGTAACCCTATATTCAAGTTTTGACAATATACCTCAACGTAGTATAAAATGTAGTGAAAGTTACATATTTCCGTGCAAGAGATAGCAAAAAAATCCTTGAGAAAACATTGATATAATGATAATGAAATAAAAAGACATGAAAATTACCCCCAAGAATGAAATGTCTAATATAAAGAGGTATGGTCAATGTGAAAGGAGATATTTTTTACCCATTTCCCCCATATAAAAGATGAAATTTTGATCATTGTGTTCATTTATTACCCACAAGGAGATAATTTTTGTAGAAACCTTCTTGTATTCATAATTTTTTTTTGATATCCTAGAAGCATTAGGCCATGAAACAAGACTCTGTCACCACCGGTTCAAAGCTCTTACCCTCATCTTTTATTTCATAATTTTTTTTCCTTGAAAAGTTTATGTTGGGGACAACTTATCTAAGTCAAGTGCGCTTGAACATACTATCATGGAGAAAAGGGGGAGTTTTTATGCCCTTCAAAACTCCTTTATGAGGAAGAAAAAGCATTACTGTGACCTTCAGCTCTCCCTTTTCTCTGGTAGAGAATTAAAGGGAGTTTTTCTCATATTTAAAAGAGGGCATGTAGGTGTTGGATCCAATTTTCTGTATATGGATGTATTAGGATGTTATCCATGATGGGTTTGTAGGGATTTCAAGATGTTGGAGTAGAGGGAAAGAGGACATGAGCCAGTTGATGAAGTCACTATGGAAGACCCTAGGGCATTAGCAACCTTGCACAACTATGGCATCCTAAGTTTCTTCAAGACCTAAAATATGAGAGGGAAACCTAGACTAGTGGAAAGGATCATTCGATGGTGGGATAATATAGAGTATCTATTTGGAGTATAGGGACTAGATTTAAAGATAAAGATAAAGCACATATAATTTCTTAAGGGTCTATCAAGGAAAGGGGCCCCTGTTAGAGTGTCTAGAGGCATATTAATGGGAGAGAGGACCATGGAGGATATGATGGAAGAGTATTCCATTCACACTACATAGAAGGAAAGTGAAAAGATATTGATTAGATATATAATGTATATACCTCTCCAAACTTTATTGTTTAATTTTAGCTAAGTGGTGGGTACATCTAATCCCCAATTGGCATAAAAAATATAGGTGGAAATTGTAGTTCGGTGTATGGTTCTAACAATATTTAAGAGGTGTGAGGGATTTTTGGTGAACTTAAAAGAGCAACTAATGAAATGTAGGATAGCAAGACATATCATGTTTGGTTATGGAAGCATCATAGTTTATTTATTCTTTGAGCAAGTTCCAATATTGTGCCCACAAATATCAACACCATGGCTAGGCACGATGACACCAAGAATGGACCACTGGACCAATATGATCTCTAGGCTAGGGGGCGAGGCACAAACTATGCATATGAAATTGATTAATTTGACTAGTTTGAGGATAATATCATTATGATCAATGACTATGCTTATGTGGGGACTAATTGTTTCCATGACCTGGACATAGGTTTTCCCCATGACAAGCAGTGGGGAGACCTGGGTAAGTAAAATGTTTTTTTTTGAGTTTTATGTTTTTCTATTTTTTGGTGGTAAAGTGCACTAGTCATTAATATACTTGATGACACAGATGTCACAACATATATTCTAGAGGGAGAGTTTCCATACATCCATCAAGGAGAAGTTAGAGAGGTCAAATCATAGTCAGAGCAAGATGATTCAAATGAGTATTTGGATGATGACTATAGCGAGTTGAGGTAGGTGCAACAAAAGCTATAGGGGCTGAAAATGGGTGTAATATTCATTCGACAAGAGGATGTAGCATGTCACATGTAGTGCCACACTATGATTGTGTCTAGCAAGATGGGTCATCTTCTATGCCATGTGACTTAGATCAGTGTGTGTTATCGGACACAAAGAAACTCAGATGATTATTAGTTATGATTATTAGTTATAGGACATCTCTGTTGATTATGTATGCTCCCTTCGAGGAAATTTTGACAATAATGTAGTAGTTATGGGCTTATGAACATGGGTCTGCAAGTTGAATTTTGGCACTATATCAAATTATGTGTTTTGTTATGATGTTTTTGAAGCCTTGAAAATTGTTGCGACAACATGGGGGAAAACCACCTGGTCGGGCACTTGAATACTGTCCCTTTTTAGTTTGGATTAGTGGCTCCCACTAGATATATTGGGACCAGTTTCCCAACCAAAATGTGATAGGATGGATAGGGTGTTTGATTTATAAAACTAAGTGATAGATGGGGTGGTTTTCAATTTAAAACACACACACACATATATATACACACATAGTTAACCTATCTATGTATATTACCTGACAATTTAAACTTACATTTGTGCGATCTAAAACAATGATCCTTAGTACTTGATAATGAAGATTAAGCAGATACTAACATAAATGAAAAAACCTTTGAAGTAATTATTTTGATTAAATAGTTAATCAAAATAATTTATAAAGTATATATCAAATCAAATATTGTTTGACCAATTTCTCATCAATGTATTAAAAAGAACTGTCCTAGTATGTTCAAAAGTGAATGGATACTACACTGTATCAAAAAAGATACATATGATAAACAATATATAGAAATGGTTGATAATTCATGAACAAATAAATAAACAAAGATAAAAGTACCTGATGCATATTAGTCCACTCATAAAATAAGTAGTTGCAATCCAATCTGTCTTATTAAGATGGTTTGCAAAAGTACAAAAGTGCAAGCTTATGTAAGTTTTCTCCAACAAAAGTTTAGGGCTCTGATCCAAGGATTCTAACAAGAGAAACTTTAAAGTACAAAAGTGCAGGCTGCTAAAGAGTTTCTTTATAAAATTATGAACCCTTTCTTAAAATACATGAAAGGGTTTTTATAATAAAATATAATTACAAAAATAGGCAATGCATGAAGTTATGAGGAGGTTTAAACAACCCTCCTGGAAATAAGTGACATAATTATGTAAAATATAAATTATGGAAATGACTAGTTCTAGCATCCAACGATGTCTACTCTTTCATTTGTTGTCTGAGATGATATATATCCAACATCAGCTTGAGTTCAGGAGGTTGTTTCATCCTTGTATGCATTTGGCTAGTATACACTCCATCTGAGAGGGAAGGCAACATCTATATGGTTGAGTCAAAAAGACAACGTAGTACTAACCACTGACTGTGTGGCTTTACTAGATACCTCCAATACACTTCCCAATCTTGTTTTATAAAATGTTTGATCACTTCTTCTTTCCTTGTAGAAGTTTCCTGCCATTTTGCTTCTAAGTCTCTGATATTGGTAAGACACCCAAGTGGGCATTCTTGTCTCAAGTTGGCATTATGTAAATTGTCATTGATGGTCTCAATGATCTTACTTGTAGTAACAGTTTCTCTTGCAACTGCCCTTTCTGCCTGTTTCAGCTGTATATCCCATTCATTCTAAAAGATATCTCTATGAGTCTCTTCTATCCTGGGTAGATCTGCTATCCTTCCTTCTTGGGTATCCTTCCATGTAATGTATGCTGAGATTTTCTCATCAATATCATTGAAAGTGACCCTCATATTGGATAATCGATTCCTCAGTGAATCTCTTGCACATTATATTGATGACGGATAGCCTCTGACAAAATGTTTTTTGTTGCATAGATAACAAAAAATTCAATTCAAGTGCTTCTTTGACAAGCTCTTCGACTTTAGGATTGTCTTTCAATTGTTCTACAAAAAATCACAGCTATTGTATTTGAGCATATTTGGCACTTGTCTTTGCTTGAAACTAGAGATTTAATTGATCAAACCTTTGTCATAGTTGTGCCATTTGTGCCTTCATCTAATGGTCTATATTTTTCTTTTTTTCTACCAACTCTTGTTCCAACTTTTGTATTCTCTCATCTTTGTCATTTATCAATTGTTTGACCTCTGCTGCCTTATCAATAGTAGCATATGCATAAGCATCTACAAACTGCGATATTTTAGTCAAGTTATCCAAAGGATCCATAGGATTATCCTTCCAAACAACATCCATTGGCTCATTGTCAGGACTTATCATCAAGGACGGATCTATTTTCCTTTACTTCCTCTGTCATTTTACTACAACCCAATTTTTTGAACTGTAAAAGACATCAAGAGGAGGAATCTCCTCTATTCTGAGAACAATTTTGGTTCAGGGGAATGCTGGGATAATTTAAATTTCTTGTGTGACAATAGTCTTATTAGTAGCATTGTCATTAAGTGAGCTTTGTCTAGTATTATGGGGTGTGTTGAATATTTTTTGTGTTTCAACATTCTCCTCCTCTTTCTATCCTTTGAGTTGTTGGTTAAATAGTTGCCATGCCTCATCTAGTTGGTTTTTTAAGGGGTTCTCCTTCGTGTGTTCTTTAGTGGAAATATCTTCCACTTCCTTTTTTGTTAAGGCCTTCTGAGTTTCCCATTAAATGTCCTTTACAAGACTCTTCTCAGGACTTTTTTGCGATTTTTTTTGTGAGTCATGCTCTAAGTCGTGCTTAGATTTATGCTCTAAACCCTCGCCCGATCTCTGCTCTGATGTCTATTCAAACCCCTATTTTGTTTTTTCTTCTGAGTTATGCTTCGAATCATGTTCCGAGGCTTTCTCTGAATCATGCTTTGAGTCGTGCTCTGAGCCCTTTTCTAAACTTTGGCTTGAAATGTTTTCTATTTTTGTATTTGGCTTAGGTATTTTAAGTAGGTTTATAGGTACCTTCAGTAACCTCTTCTCCCTGTATTGGTGGAAACGGGCCAAATCTGGTGGATTGAGTCTCAATGTAGTTAGACGTTGGACCTGTGAGAAGAGCTTCAGTGACTCAAATAAATCATCAAAATCATCCTTTTCATGGTTGAAATGCCTTATTTTAATTGATGCAGTGAAGTTTTTTGCAACTTTATTGGGGTCATACTACCTGCCTGGAACTATAGCGAGCTTCAAACAGAATATGTGGTCAATTTCGATTGCAACATGCCTAAAATCGTGAAACACATAAACACCACATTGGAGGGGAAAAGAAGGCCAAAGGGATTTCTTGGATTCTTTCAAGTTTTTGGTTATCCCATCCCCTACAGTCTGATAAGAAATTTCCATGGCAAGAAGTTTATTAGGTACATACTAAGGAAGGACATGAGGGGTTGCTATGCTTTTGAAAGCCTTGATATAGGTAAAAAACTCTTCCCCAAACCACCTAGCTACTGGAAAAATACCAGTCTTGTCCTCATTAGACAACTTTGGGGCCTTTTTATCAAAAATCACTTGGTCGATTTGTAACATAATTCCATGGAAGATTTTGTAGAAATGAGCTTGGTAATTTGACTCCCATAGAATTTTATCATATATATGAATGGGGGTAGGGCCTTGAATAGTCCATTTCCACCCAATAGTTGGAAAATTGGTGGTGGAATACGTTGCATCCATAATATAAGCACTCATGAAAATGGTGGGACTGTATTGGAGGTGACAAATCTCTTTTCCCTATATTCCCAAATTTTCATAGCCAGGTTGTTAGATAACATGATACTCCAATACATTACAAAGGATTTCATAGCTACATCTATTAAGGGAACCCACTCAACAAAAAACTTGGTGGTATTGGCATGCCCAAATAGTCTACACATCATAGATGTGATGCAAGAGTAGGGAGCAACGATAGATGATATAGGATACATACCTGTTTTCTCTTGTTTTAACTTGTTGGAATTGGAATTCCATTGTCAAATTGGTTCTAGTGGATCCTCATTCTCCTTTGTGAAATACTCATGGAAATCTTTATCATATACCTTTTGTGGATCTAGTATATGATAGATTCTTTTTAGATCCTCTATCTTAAAGGAACCAATAGCCTCTTTTCTTGAAGTCAGGAATGCATGGTTTGCAATGTTGATGTTATCTATAATCCATTTTACTATGTCAGTGTATGGTAAAATCTTCGGTCTAGCAGTACTTCGATGTAAGAAAGAACTTGCAGCTTCAAAATAAGAAGCTTCAGAAGAAGTGGTAATATCTGTTGTTTCTTTGGTTTCAATTATTCTTGGAACCTCGTTTTCCAGTAGATTGTATGTAGCTTCCCAAGAGGAAGTCTCACTATCCTTGGTGCATTTGCTGTCTGAAAATAATGGAAGCATTTCCATGACATCAGATGTAAAGGGTTGAGAAGCCTCACCAAACTTCCTTCCCTTCTTCAATTTAGTCATTTTTCTGCACAATTTACATTCGGGAGAAATCTTGCAATATAGAGAATATAGAGCGAATTAAGAGAAAATAGGGGTTAAACGTAAACGCATGCAAACACATAATTATTTTGAAATTAACGAGAGAGAGGTTTGAATTCAAATCAATCTAAACAATTTACCAAATCTTCTTGGGCCCTGTAACCATTAATACCGTTAGAACCCATTAATTAACTGAAATCATGGCTCCGCATGTTTTATTTATTATGCATTAATATATCACAATGCAAGAGTTGCTCAGATGGTGAAATAAGTTCATTGTTTAAGTGTTGAGCCGATATGCGATGCGATATCACTGTATTAGTTTGTTTAGCATGGGAGATTTGTGATTAATGTAATCACATTATCGCAATATTGTAATCGATGATGCCGAGATACTGGAGAATATATATTGGTCAAAATGTTTTAGCGATTGCGATTGCGATGAATAGTGTGGAAATATAGTGGGCCCTAGGTTTATATTTAGGCAAAAATTTTGTTTAACCTTTATAATTTCCTTAGATGATTTCCTTTAATAAATAATTTTATCGCTATGAGAACCATTTGGAATGTTATGGGCAGAGTTTGTTTGTATTATTGGGATACATCAGGTGCAATTGTATTTTAATGATATTGTTTAATGTTGCATCAGGTCTAATGATATCACATTCTGTGAGAGGAAGGATTTTTGGGTATATGAATTGCAGTGCAGGGCGTTTATGCCTTAAAGAATCCTCATTAATCTTTTTATGCCTTTATAAAGAATGAACGTGTTTGGGTTCTCGGGGGCTATCATTTATCATAGTCGTAAGTCTTGATTCAATGGATAAACATATACTCTTAAGACTTTGCGATATGGTCAAACTTTCCTTAAAAGAGGCCTTTTTGGTTATTCAAGCTTTAGTGAGGTTTTATTAAAAGGGAAAATCGAATTTATTGCTAAGAAAATCTTTTAAATTAAACTTATATTTTTATGTCTTTAAATTTTTCAAGGGTCCCTATTTATTTGTACAATAAATACCTAAGGGTTAAGACCAATAAATCGAGGGTTGTTGCACATCCCAAAAATTGGTGATTCACTGGAAGAACCAATTATCTCTAATAATAATGAAATTTGTAAAACTTTAATAAGTAAAAATTATTCAGAATGGAAAAATGTTTTCAAAATTTTAGATAAGTAACATTACTCTGAACATAAAAAATCAATTAATTACAATTCTTTTTATATCCTCTCATAGATGAAAATCCTTTTGTCTATATCAGTCATTAATTAGTTGAAAAGATAAAGTAGGGGGATTTTTACAGCATAGCTTTTTTAATATACTCATTTGTCACAGGTAGAGTCGCTGTTGCCAGTAGATGTCCATAGCCTCGACAGGGTTACCTTTTAAGCAACAATGATTTAGAATCCCATCCATATAAGAATGCAATATTTAGATATAATTTCAAATATATATTAGCAAAAAAAAATTATTGCCTAAAAAGCCGTTGTCCTGGTTTGGTGGCCAGAAAGCGAAAATGCCATTCACTGGTTGTAATTGAACTAAACAAGTTTGCACGTGATGAGACCTCTTATCTTTTAAGGTTAATATATTTTTGAATTACACTATAAAAATAGTAAAGTTAATGGATGGTGAGAATTATTGACTCCTTAAGAGTTTTGGATGACAATTTTAGAGTTGGAGATGCTAAGTTGTAATTAGTATTTACTTTGTTAAAGATAACTTTTCTTTATTGATAACATAATAAAGGATGTTATAAAGTTTGACGTTTTCCCAAAAATTGGTGATTCACTGGAAGAACCAATTATCTCTAATAATAATGAAATTTGTAAAACTTTACTAAGTAAAAATTATTCAGAATGTAAAAATGTTTTCAAAATTTTAGATAAGTAACATTACTCTGAACATAAAAAATCAATTAATTACAATTCTTTTTATATCCTCTCATAGATGAAAATCCTTTTGTCTATATCAGTCATTAATTAGTTGAAAAGATAAAGTAGGGGTATTTTTACAGCATAGCTTTTTTAATATACTCATTTGTCACAGGTAGAGTCGTTGTTGCCAGTAGATGTCCATAGCCTCGACAGGGTTACCTTTTAAGCAACAATGATTTAGAATCCCATCCATATAAGAATGCAATATTTAGATATAATTTCAAATATATATTAGCAAAAAAAAATTATTGCCTAAAAAGCCGTTGTCCTGGTTTGGTGGCCAGAAAGCGAAAATGCCATTCACTGGTTGTAATTGAACTAAACAAGTTTGCGCGTGATGAGACCTCTTATCTTTTAAGGTTAATATATTTTTGAATTACACTCTAAAAATAGTAAAGTTAATGGATTGGGAGAATTATTGACTCCTTAAGAGTTTTGGATGACAATTTTAGAGTTGGAGATGCTAAGTTGTAATTAGTATTTACTTTGTTAAAGATAACTTTTCTTTATTGATAACATAATAAAGGATGTTATAAAGTTTGAGCTTTTCAAAGAATTTATAACTTCAATGGAAAAGGAAATTTCAGAGTGTTACGATACTTAGCATTTTCAAATGTTGTAATTATTTCCTTAAGAATTTCTACTTTGAAAGCGAAAGATCAAAATACTTCAAGAGATTTTATAGAAAAGTCAAAAGTAATAATATTTAACATTATTTTCCTAAGAAAACACAAAAAGTAAATGAAATAATATACAATAGAAGATGTAATCTTCTAAGAATTTTTTCTTTTTCAAAATAAGCCCATTAACAAGAAGAGAATCTCTTTTTCGTGATAAATATTGCAATATGAATGTTGATGGGTTTGCTTGTTCAACAATTTGAAATGGTCTAAGACACATTTTCTAGAATTTGGTATGCTTTCCTTTTTCCTCATGTGCCTTCACCCATTTAAGAACGAGATCACCAATTTGAAAAGATTTCATGGAAACAGAACTTACATCAAAAAAAGATTTGACTAGCTGTTGATGGAGAGTATGTGTAAGTTTGGCTTTTTTCTCTTTCTTCTTCTAATTTAAGAATTTGATATTAGTTGTAAAGAAGAAGAAGGTGATTCTTTAATTAATTAGACTAGGGTTAATGAGGGAATAACTAGATTTTAAGGGATTGCAGCTTCTTTTCTATGTACCATATTGAATAGAGAAGTTCCTATTGAGGCCTTCTGTGTTATCTGATCTGCCTATAGAGAAAATGTCAATGATTTATGGCAATTCTTTTGGCTCTGATCAACAATTCTCTTTATAATTCTTATGAGGTTCTTGTTGGTTGACTTTGCTAAACCATTTCCTTGAGGGTAGTAGTTAGCAAAATATTTAAGTTTATCTTAAGAGGAAATTCAATCATATTATTTCTTGAAAAGTAAGATGAATTATCAAACATAATTGCAGTTGGTAAGCCAAATATAGTAATAATGAATTGATCAATGAATTTAATGATAACATCATTATTGGCTACCTTTAGTGGAATTTCCTCCACCCACATAGTAAAATAGTCTGTAGCTGTAAGGATATACTTATGTTTCTTTGAGGAATGAGGAACAATATCATCTATGATATCTAATCCCCATTGTTCAAAAGGTTGATCAATGCTGACTGGTTGTAGAAGTAAGGTAGGTTTCCATTGTATTCATGTAGTAGTTTGACATACTTTTCATTTCCTTATGTATTCATGGGTATATTTGAACAAGGGCTGCCAATAGTACCCAACATGCACGATTTTGTGTGCAGTAGTATCTCCTCCGAAATGTCCACCAGCGGGTCCATCGTGGAGTTCCTACAAAACCTTCTATGCTTCAGACTTTTCAAGGCATCTTAATAATACAAAATTGCAATTCCTTCTGAATAACACATCATGAATGAATTCATATTTATTTTCTTTCAATCTTAAAGCCCTTTTTCTTTTATATTTGATTTTAAGAGGAGCGTATTTTCTTTTTAAATACAAAATAAGATCAACATATTGAGACTCTAAGTCATTTAGGCTTACCTCTTATACATGTATCATGTTACTTAAGTCCTCATCTGCTGGGAGGTTGGAAGCTCTTGTAAGCAATATGCAAAAACCTTGTCCTCTAACAATTTTGGCTGGTTTAATGTCAATATCGTATTCTTGCAAAACTGTTACCCAGCGTTCCCTTTTTTCCCCTACTTCCCATTGCATAAGTTATTGTTTCACTGTTGAGAATGGGACTATTATTTTAGTATGGGTTTTGAGGAGAAAGGGTCTCAAATTCTTTATATATTTGAAAATAGAAAAAACCTGTTTTTCAACCTCTGAATAATTAAGTTCAACAACTTGAAAATTAGAAATAAAGAATGAGATGGGTGGTTCGATCTCTTGATCATTGAGTTGTGTTAAAAAACAACATATGGTGTTTTGGAAGTGAATGTATATAAAATGAAATGATTAGAAAAATTTAGAGTGGTTAAAGAGGTAGCATTCACAATTGCTTGATTGATAAGATCAAAAGCTTATCTTTCATTATGTCCCCATTTAAATATTGAATTTTTATTAATCATGGTTTGTAATGGTAAAACAATTTGGGAAAAGTCAGGGACAAATCTTTTGACAAAATTTATTTGACCTAGAAAATATTGCATAGATTTTTTGTTGTGGGGTAAAGAAATTTCAGCAATTTCTTTTATTCTATCTGTATCAATACAAATGCCCTTTTTTGATACAATGAACCCTAGAAGTTTACTTTCACTTAGAGAAAAATAAGACTTCTTTGGATTTAATGAGATTCCATATTTCTTACAACATTCAAAGATCTTCTTTAGTTCATGTAAATGGTTATTTTTCTTCTTGGAATAAACAGTAATATCATCCAAATAAATGATAAAAAAAATTGTTTATCAAACCTTTAAAGGCTATATCCATAACCCTTTGGAAAGTTGCCCCTGCGTTAATTAAACCAAAAGGAATTTTTTGATAGGCATAGGTTTCCCATTTAGTCCTGAATGTGGTCTTTAATCTATCATCTGAATGAACAGGGATTTGACTATATCCTGAAAATCCATTGAGAAAAGACATTAATTCTGAACTAGCTACTAATTGTAGTATTTTTTCCATAGTCAGTAATGGAAAACTATCCTTCTAACAAGATTTGTTGAGATTTATAAAATCGATACAGATGCGAAAGTCACCATTCTTCTTCCTAGCAAGTACTAAGTTTGAAACCCATTTTGAATGCTTAATAGGAAAAATAATGTTGGCTTTAAGGAGTTTGTTCAATTCATATTTGATTTGACTTTCTAGATTGGGGTGAACTTTCCTTAATTGTTGTTGCATGGGCTTATCATCGAATATCATGGGAATTGTGTGTTGTATAAGCGAGGTATCATATGTTTTAACATCATCATAGTTCCAAGAAAATATACCTTTTTACTTTCTTAACAAGTGGATAAAGGCTAATCTCTCATCAGGAGAGAGACCAAGTCCTAGATTAATATTTTGTGGTTTGTCATTAGTTCCAAGGTTTACTAGTTCAAACCTCAAGGTTGAGATTTGGATTTTAAAATTAGTAACCTTTTTGAATTTTTCCTTAAGATCATAAAGACCTCCAGTTCTACCACAGATTTAGGTATGTGATTCTCATTAGACTTCCATTTCAACTGATTATCATGCTCATTTTCATCTATTATCTGGTCATCATATGACCCTTCTGATGCTAGAAATTTTATGATATCCTCATCATCATTAAAGACTTGCCAACTGGTGACATTATTAGGAATGGATGGTCTAAAAATAAATTCTATGGAAAACCTATCTAGACTATAATCCTTTGATGTTATGAGCCCGTATGTTATGTTAGCCAGAAGTTCAGTACTTGCATTTTGAAGTCTAGGTATAGGAGAGATGTTGAATGCTAAAAAATGTGAATTAAGATCCTAGACTAATGATTGGTAATGTTTTAAATGTCTAGAGAGATAATGAATGGTGTTTCTTGGTTGATAAAAATTTCTGAATCTCCAAAGACTTGAAGGTATTTGATATCGAGGCCTATTGCTTTATACAAAACTTGTATCATTGCCTCATAATCAACAATATTATTTGTGCTTTCAAATTATAACCTACATGCTAGCATGGTTTTTTCTCCTTCTGGATTGATTAATATACAACCAGCTCCTTCACCATCATTGGATTTAGATCCATCAAAATATAATGTCCAAAACAAACTTTTAACTAATGGTTTATCTACAAGATTTATACATATGGAAGAATCTGTTTGAGAAAAGTTCTCAATCTAGGAAGTAACAGAGTTGTCCAAAAAAGGAGACCTTTGTGCATTGAAGTTCCCTAAAAACGACTCAGCAGAGTAATTTCCAATGATATTATTGTTGAAAGCTACTGGATCATTCTCACCTTCAAATTCAGTCACTGTATGCTTTAGATGATTTTCTCAGTCAATTCTAATTTGATTTGGATTTCCATTGTAAGGGAGCCACATGTGAGACTAGTCTATTGAAAAATAGTCGTGAAGCTTTTTAGACCAATCTATGCTCATAATTAAACCATAGAACTCGGGTATATCAGCAACTAATATTTCAATTACTTGACATACTTTTGGATTAGAAGAGATTCTAATGGTGGCTGAGTTCATTTATCCTAATACCTTGAATTTCATCCTATCAAGTTGTATAATATGAACAAAAGACTTTTTGGGTGAAACATTTAATTTAGAACAGACTGTTCTTGGCATTATGTTTGAAGAGGCCCCTGAATCTATCAAGTAATTGTGCAAATGTTTATTGAATATTTCATAAGTCAAGAGGAAATGGGGAGCATGTGAATTGGATCATTCACAAATTAAGATAGCATCAGTAGGATCGACCTTACTTGATGAATCATTAGGGGGTTTACCCATTCCTCTGGTAGCTTGGGATACAATAGTAGCAAGAAGAGGAGAAGTAGGAATTGCATTCAATTATTTCAACAATATTTTTTCTTGACGTTTAAGCCTACTGAGCTCATGAAGAGAGATATTTGCTTTGTTCTTCTCCATGTCCTCCACTATGTTATATTCCATGGTATTTGTAACTACCAAGGTTTTGGATGATGATGGAGGATTTGATGAGGATGGATTTGGTTGAGGAGTTTTTGGAGAGGATTTTTTACTTGCCACCTTTTCCTTGGCAGGAGGGGTGAAGGTTTTTTCCTTTGATTGATTTTGTTAAATCAGTAGGGCCTTTACTCCTAGTGATAATATGTAGAGCTTTTTTCTCTTCTTCATTATCAGAAACATGGAGGATGAAATCCCGCATTCCATGTACTTCAACCAATTCTTCATCTTTAGTCTCTTCATCAGTCATTGCATTTTATTCTTCTTCTTATTCTTCTCAGTCAAATTCAACATTGGATATTGTGTTTGGTTGCTGAGGATTAGAAGTATGATTCCTCTTGAAGGATCTAAAAGTTTTCTTAGAAGAGGATTCAAACAATTGTTTCTTAATTTCTACCATTTCATTTGACATGGTTTTTAGGACTTTTTATAGACCTTCAAGATTAAAAGGATATTTAGTGGTTTTCTTCTTTGGTTCATCTTTAAATGTAACCCTTTTCGTTTTTCTATCTTCCTGAGCTCTTTTTTTTCTAATGCCACTATTCTCTTTTCTATAGACATTGTTCCTTCATATTTTCTACCAGAGTAGCATTATTAGTTATATCTACAAAAATTGCTATATTGGAAGGAAGAGAAGAATATACCACTCTATTTGGACATCAACGCTAGGGCTTGATGTGGATGGTATTTTGTTTAGCAATTTATTGAATCTATAATTGAAGTCTTTGATCTTTTCTCTTGATTTAGATTTTAAATTAGAAATATCATTGATAAGAGATGCGATTCTACAATCATCACCAAATTTGGCTAGAAATTTAACATGTCCTAATTAGTGATAGATCCTTGTGGTAATGAAAAATACCATGAACTTGCTAATCCTTGGAGAGTGTAGGGAAATAATCTTACTATAAAATCTTCTTCATCTACTCCATTAAGATTGATAGCTAGCATATAATTATGTATATGTTCCTCAACAGGCAATCCATCATCAGGATTGAATTTTGCAGCCACCTTTCAGGATGCTTGGGTAGAACATGAAGGGTTGCTGCCACTTGGACAACCCCAGGATGGGCCCATGGTCTAGCTAGTTGTTGTCCTACCATTATTGGAGTTTGAGTGGAAGAAGAGGAAGGATGTGTGCTTGATTTTGATGAACTGACACCAATACCTTGAGAAGAAGTGATATTAAGAGGAATAAATGGAGGCAATGAAGGTGTTTGTGGAGGGGAATTTGATAAAAACTTGCTAGTTGATGTCTGTGACTTAGATTTCTTAGTTTTATTTCAGAAAGTAGGAAGAGGAAATTCAAATGGAGGAATCCCAATATTCTCGCTTTGAGAATGAGTTAGAATCCAAGTGGGATGCAAAACAGAAGTGATACTTCCTTTAGATGTTTCAGATGGGACAGGATTTTCTACTGAAATAGAGATCTCCTCTAATTTCTTTACTGAACTTCAGGTGATTCAGGATTATAATTTGAAGAAGGTGATTTAGGAATAGTACTAGGATATTTTGGGAGTGACTTCTCAACTTCTGTTCTAGAAATAGGAGTTTTAGATGAGGATCGAGAAGTTGGAGGTGATCTGGAGGGTGAGTGACTCTTAGAATGGCTTGTTAATTTAGATTGGGTTCTCTTTGCCATTCATAGTCTTGGCCCTCCTTCTAGCGCCAAAATGTTGATGTGACTCAAATTTATTAGTTTTCTTTCAGAAAGTAGGAAGAGGAAATTGTTGCGACAACATGGAGGAAAACCACTCGGTCGGGGACTTTTTAGTGGCTCCGAATGGATATAATGGGACTAGTTTCCCAATTAAAATGTGATAGGATGGATAGGGTGTTTGATTGATAAAACCACGTGATAGATGGGGTGGTTTTCAATTGAAAACACACACACACACACACACATAACCTATCTATGTATATTACCCAGTAATTTAAACGTATACTTATTCGATCTAAAATGATGATCCTTAGTACTTGATAATGAAGATTAAACAGATACTAACAAAAATGAAAAAACCTTTGAAGTAATTATTTGATTAAATAGTTAATCAAATAATTTATAAAGCATATATCGCATCAAATATCATTTTTCCAATTTCTCATCAATGTATTAAAAATAACAGTCCTAGTATGTTCAAAAGTGAAGGGATACAACATTGTATGAAAAAAGATACATATGATAAGTTAATTTGTGAACAAATAAATACACAAAGATAAAAGTACCCGATGCATATCAGTCCGCTCATAAAATAAGTAGCTCTAGTCCAGTCTGTCTTATTAAGATGGTTTGCAAAAGTACAAAAGTGCAAGCTTCCGTAAGCCTTCTCCAACAAAATTCCAGGACTTTGATCCAAGGATTCTAACAAGAGAAACTTTAAAGTACAAAAGTGCAAGATAGTAAAGAGTTTCTTTATAAAATTCAGACCCTTTATTAAAGGACTGAAAGGATTTTCATAATAAATATAATTACAAAAATAGGCAATGCAATGTTATGAAACCAACTCACAAAAAGATAGAAAAGATAGTTGAACGCCTTAGAATTCAGCCTCTTCGAGGGGTCAACCTCCTTTACATTACACAAATGAATTCTTGGAGATACAAAGGACAACGACCTCCTTTCTATTATAGGTCTTGGGGTCATAATAATATCAGAGCCGCATAAAAAAAATAATGTAAGGGCAAATGAATAAATCACTACCATTCAACCCCTCAATCCAAAGCCAATCAACCACTGCACATTACACATCAAACCTAGCTACCACATGAACCGATTATAACAAATTGTTGCACTCATATTGTCACTGTTGCTGCCATAACCAAAATCCAACTCTGCCAAGTCTCACTCGTTATGTCGTTCAAGTACTGTAATGTCATCAAGGCAACAACTACACAACTGTCCTGAATTTTAATCACACAAAGATGCTTGAGAATCTACGGGCATGAATAGTTAAAAGATTCTCTACTTGATAGTGGGCTTCTATGGGTACAATAATAAACATATGGGGACTCATGGGTACAAAAATATAATGGGGTGTACTAATAACAATAAGGGGTTAGACTAGTAGTAAGGGGCATAACCATGCCCCCTCTCTTCAAAAAGTGTTTTGTCCTGCAACACTTGAGTGTTCTTTGATCGCTCTGTGTAAATTATCTGTCCTCGCTGTGGATATTCAGTCAGTGAGTTCTTCCACTTGATGAATAACTCTGAAATTGATTATTTCCTAGCTGTCGGCTTCTTGTTTTTGTGAACGCCCCAACATCTAATATGATTTTCCTTCCTCTTCAAGTTCTAGCAATATTGTTTCAATTGGGATATTCTACAACTTTTGAATGAGTGGCCACACTTCTTTGTCCTTCTTCCATTCATCCCTTGCTTCATTTATCCAATTTGGTTAGATAATAGAAATAGCACAAAACAATGCTTCCACATCCTCATTCTTTCTTGAGAGTGCATTTGCAACAAAAATTTTCTTCCCTTTTCTGTGGATGATGTCAAAGTCATAACCCAACATATCTGTGACCCATTTTTTCTGTTCTTCTAAAGACAATATTTGTTCTAAAAAGTATTTAAGACTATCATGATCCATTTTTACCTTGAAGTGTTTTCCCATTGGGTAAGGTCGCCATTTCTTAAGTGCATGTATTATTGCCAACATTCCTTCTCATAAATAGCTTGCTTGAGATGTAGCCGTAAAAAAACCCAATCATCTACATCAAAATTTTTTTCACTGTGATGTTGATATACTTGTTGTTTCATTTGATTCTACACCAAAGTGGCATTATCCTTTAAAAGTTGGAGAACTTGTTGTTGATGCTCGATGTGATATTTCACCGCTTAAACCTTTTTCTTCTCGATATGTCCTTCTATCTTAAGGGTTTTAGGAGTGATACTTTCTTCCAATTCTTTACAAGATATGGTCAGATTCATTTCTTGATGCTTGATGTGATCTTTCACTTCTTGAACATTTTTCTTCTAGATATTTCCTTCTATATTGATAGTTTGAGGAGTGGTAATTCTAGCCAATGCATTACAATATATGGTTGGATTCATTTTTGCTTTCTCGATATGATCTTTCACTTCTTGAACCTTTTTCTTCTTGATATGTCCTTCTATATTGAGAGTTTGAGGAGTGGTAATTCTTGTCAATGATTTACAAGATATGGTCGGATCCATTTCTTCTTTATCTAGGGTTTGTTCCTGGAGTATATCCTCTTCTTTTGACATTTCTTATTCCTTTTCTTCCTCCTC
>APFE030324746.1:126352-141724 GCA_000404065.3 Pinus taeda | reverse complement strand
AGCTTCAAAGTACTAAAAGGGTTGTTCCTAAGTCAACTTCTTGGATAATGAGCTGATGTCGACAAGAAGTGACCCACCATAGGAGGGCCTTAATGAATCCCACATCTACGACATGAAATGAAGCAAATGATTTTGTGGAGGTGAAAACGATCTAATGATACAAGGTTCAGGGTGGCGGTCATGAAAAATAGAGTGTGAAGGTATTATAGTGGATGAGGCATTAGCTGGGTTGGTGAATTCTCTGAGCGACTTCTCTTGAACATATTGGCGACACTGTGATGGATCAGTAGTGTTAACCCCATGGATGGTACAGAGGACCAATTGTGATGGTGAACGGAATAACCCAACCTGACTCAATCATGGTGATGGAGTGAAAGTGTCATGTTCAAGAGTGACCTGCTACCAATGAAGTTCTTCAAGTTTTCTTCCGCTTTTCCCCAGTCATTGCTGACCAATACCTCTTTATTTTTGTCAAGCCTGAGGAGGATAACATATGCTTGTTCTATAATTTTCCCTTCGGGCAAACCTGTTGCTATGTTTTAGCGAGCCTAGCAACAGTGAAACTCGCTCTTGTCTGGATGGACAAATTTGTTACTATTATTTTAATGAGTTTAACGACAAAGATAACTCAGTCCTTTTCATGTTTAAAGAGTTTGAAAAGGGACAAAAAGGAAACTCCAACAGTCCTTTTTCATGGCATAATCCCTTAAGTCCAAAAAAGCATAAAATAATACGAAAGGGATGACTTTTCAATAGTTTTAGCGAGCCAAAAATGACAAGTGCTCGATCTTTTTGTGAAATGATCCCTCAAGTCCAAAAAGATTAAAATGTAGAGGAGGGATGGTGCTTCCCTTTACTTTAACGAGCTGGAAAGGCCAGTAGCTCGACAATATTTTCATATTTTACGAGTCTAAAAAGAGCTTAAAAGAGACTTGTTTTTGAGGAACGAGTGATGTATCCAGGTAGCAACTGGTTCTAGGTAAGTTTGGAACTTCTCAAACACGGTAGAGTAACAAGGGTGGCTAATAGAATCACTCGTCGCAACTGTTCCTCAAAAGGGTAAACAATTAAGTGGAGGCGCATGATCGGCTAAAAGAGTGGAGGTGACGGTAAGAACACGACCAAGGCTCAAAAGGCTGATAGCAATGTGATCACAAAGGTTATTTAGTGAGGGTGGATTCATTTTTTAATGAAACTTTGGAAACTATGCTCAGTGGCAGGCTTATTTTTTAACGAGATTGAACCCTGTGGTAACACTGCTCATTGCTAGGTTTATTTTTTAATGAGCTTGAATTTTACAAAAACATTGCTCGTTCCAGTCATCTTTAAAGATGTCTCTTATTATTAGGTTCATTTTTCAATGAGAAAAACTTTGCTTAGGTGCCTTTTGTATGCAGGCTAGAAACGACCAACTATGAGACTAAGAGTTAATGAACTACTGAGGTTAGGTAGGATAGTTTCCTACAAAACATTTCCTGTACTTTTCTGGGGCCGCCGACAAAGGTGAATGGTGGATCAGACCAATCACCTAACCTAAGCAGTTTGAACTAAAAGTTAGGCTAAAATACTATGGGGTTAGAGTTATGTTGGTCACTTTTCACTTGCATAAAAAAGGTTTGCATGCCCCCAGATATTAAGAAAAGTAGAGTTTCCAAGTTACCATACGGAAGTTCTTGCATTTAAGCAAGGTTGTTTCATTCGCAGAGTAGATAAAACACTTCCTTGGCTTTGTCCATTGAAATAGACAAAGGTGAATGGCATGGGTCGGCACTTCCAATCACATAACCTTCGAGGAAATCCTGTTTTAGACTAATCCCATATCCTACATGGACGGGTGTTTCAAACCAATCATATAACCTACGACAAGGAGATCTTGACTAGACTAATCCCATATCCTACACGGACGGGTGTTTCAGACCAATCATATATCCTACAATGAGGAGATCTTGTTTTGGACTGATTTCAAAGAGTGAGGAAACAATAGCTCCCATGTCGTAAATGTAGTCATGCCCAAGGAGTAGATTGTAATCTAGTGGCCGTTGGACTACCATCACGTTCAAATGAACAATTTTCCTTCTCAAAGTTATAGAAAAATTTAGAAGGATCCCTAACGGTCGACTGGTTCCTTTGTTGAAGCCTAACAAATTTCGAATCTCAGGCAGAAGTGATGGCAAACCAAGTCTTTCCAAGCAGTTGAGGAAAGGATACTCACAGAAGCCCCTTCATCTATGATAGTGCTAGCCATGATCATTTTGTAAACTTGTACTATGATTCTGAATGGCACATTAGATGGAAGGCGAGGTCCTGCTAGTAAATTCCAATCAAAGGAAATGACTAGATTTCTTGGAGGAGGGACCGAATAAACAACTGTATGAGTCTCTTGAAATGGGGAACTTCCTTCCTATGGTAAAGGAATGGGTATATTGCCCCCATGTTCATCAGATTATGTGTTAACAAAAATAATTTGAATAGTGTCGTTCTCATTCTCTTTGGAGACAGTATCATTTGAAGGTGGACCTTCTGAAGGTAAGACTGGGTTGACTGCCATCTCGACCTATTGACTTTGGTTCGATGTGGACTCAAAGGGTTTTTCTTCAATGATAGGCACTTCGACCAACAACAGAGGTATGTCAGTCAGATTTTCAACTAGTGATGGACTTGGCAAGAGTTTCTTATATCGAGGTGGAAGTCGCTGCGGTGAAGCATGACGGTTATCCAAGATTCTTTTAGATTCTTCTAGAAAAGGACAACGGTGAAGGGCATGATCGCCTTCACAAAACCTACAAGGAAATCTAGATTTTCCTTTTTGTCCATTGAATTCATTTTCACTAGTCAATGGTGTACTCTCAACATGATCGACAGAGGTTGATGACACTGGATGGGGCAAGCGGGGAGACTAGTCTCTCAAGATCTGCGAGATGTAAGGACAATCTTGATGATAGTGGTTCCCTTTACAAATTACGCATGGAGATTTGGCTTTGGAAGGTGCAGTGTGTGGATTTTCGTCAGACGATGCATGGTTGCCCCCTTGCGCAACTGGCTTCTTCTTCTTCTTCTCCTTCCCTTTCTTCTTCTTCTCAACTACTTGGTTTTTAGTATCACTATTTTCACCAAGCGAAGAGGAAGAAGGAGAGGGAGAAACAAACGAAGTAGAAGGTGGGGGAGCAACTCCAATATCATCTAGTTGCTGATTCGATTGCTGAGTAACTACAGTGTTTTGACGATAGAGGTTGAGAATAGCCATACTAGCAGGCCAATTGTAAGTCCTGGAAGGGACAATGTAGCCATATAAGGAGCACCAATATCTCCCCAAGAGGAGAAAGGACTAGGATTTCCACCAAAGGGAAATCCTTGATTGGTGGACTCAATTATCTCAACCTAAGATCAATGAAGGAATAGGGATGTGATTCCAAATTAAATGAATTTTATGACGCTTTGACACAACTTTCTTCTTCAATTTTTAAGAGTCGAGAAAAATCTAAAGGTGACTCTAGTCACCTTCGATTTTTAATGAGCTTGAAGTGACAAGTGCTCAGATGGACCTTTTCTTATAAGGAGTCGAAAAGGAATGAAAGTGACTACTTTGGAAATCTAGATAGAGGGATTACCAAACCAATCGCAAAACTCCAATATACACCTCGGTGGTAAATTAAAGAGAAATTACCAAGGACTTTACGTATGGTACTCAATCTTCCCGAATGCTGTGTTCAGTGCATTGTGATCGATAGGGTGACAGACACAACTTCCTAAGGATAAAGGATATCAGCCTATTGTGGTCTCCCAATATATACTCGATGGTACGTGGGAGCACAAGTCTATACTTGCACTTGTCGTATCAAACAGGAGGAATTACCCAACCTATGATGAAAACGATAGTTACCAGGCTTTATGACGCTGGAATACGTCTCTAGCCTAGACTTCTAGATGTTGTGCGTTAGGTTGCAAAGCATTTTTATGCTCATTGAGGTTTATTTTAAAGTTGATGTTTCTTAAGAAGTTTGCCTTTCAAGGTTCACTGTGTGATGTAGATGTATAATTCCTAAATATGCAATCTAAAATGATAAATAGTCGTTTGCTTTCTTTTAGCAATGAAAATCCTAGCTACTAAGGAAAGAAGAGTACGATTCTTTCAACATAGAGCAGAGAGCACACACTAAACATACTTTTCCTAAATAAATTTCCCCATGCAATCTAAATCCAAATTCATATGCATGTATTTGTTTTTCCATTTCCTTAATGTGAGAATGCCAAAAAGAAAACTAAGTACAGATCTGAACTACTTTTCTTCAAAGCGACACTTTAACAATTTCTTTTCAAAACGAAAGGAAGACTAAGACGAAACTTTCAATTTTGAATGGAAAACTACTTTCAACATTTCAAATATTGGAAATTCAAATCAAATACAATGAAAAGAGTACAATCGACTATCTAAAAGAGGAAAACTTTACGACACTCTTTTCTTGACTCAAAACAACAGTTGCGACACTTTCGAATCAAAAGACGACATTTCGATTAAGCTACTTTTTACAAAGGAGGACTGTAAATGATGAAATATAAATAAAAAACATTTACAATTCCTTATCAAGGGAGGTTGAATAATGTGAAGAAAGAAGGTTTCAACAACGATATGCTGATCATAGGCTGCAAAACTATTGAATAGAGCTGACAACAATGAAGAAAAGACCAAAATCCAGAGAGGGAAATAGTCTCATTCAATCATCGCACCTGTCCTTAAGGGAAACAGGGATGCATCTCACTTGCAGCACGTGGGAGGTGCGATGCATCTAGATTGCCAATGAGAGACAATTCGATGGTCCAGGGACGAGACTGAGCTTGGTTTTCACTCAAAATTTGCAGCTAAGTTCAATGATTTAGGTCGAGATTATGATGGACAATAAACACAAAGTATAGGGGTATGATATTATGAGGTTATTGAGCTACCGCCAAGGCACTTAGGATGTTTGCAAGTTAGATGTTCAATTCATAAACCAACCCGGAGATTGACTAAGGTAGCATTGATCTACTTTATAGTTGCTTAGAAAAAGTAGTTCGAAGGCTAGCTAGCTTTACTTCAAGCTCCGTCTATAGTTTATAAAGCAAACAATAGTAATAAACAAACAAACTATTTGTTCCCCAGTGGAGTCACCATTTTGTTTCCGGGAGAACTAGTGTCTATTTAGATCTGCTAGTCCCACTAAGATGGGTAGCTATCTTAGAAACAAACAATTCAAAGTAACTTGTGTTTTCCTTTATGGGAGATAGATAAGAGAGAAGTAGAGAGCACCAACCTTAGTATTTCACTTGGCTCCTTGCTTGTTTCCTCTCTCCTTTGATAGAGCTTTGTCACTCCTTTCTCACTTGTCCCACTTCAAAGAACACTTGTAGAGGCAAAGCAACAAAATAACATCAAAGCATAGAGATCTATAACACCATAAACAATGTAGAATCAGAAGTACATTAACCATACAAATGCATACACAAATACAAGATTCAGAAATACAAAAGTATATGGAGGAAAACTTAAATAACTTTATTGATAGAAGTAGAAGAGAGGATTACCACCTAGCTATTTGATCCATTGCCATCCTCCCAGTATGAAATCCCTCTTCACCTAATGAAAATCTATATCACCCAACAATACAATGTTTCATAGAGAAACCAACAACACTTCCTTACAAAATACAAAATTCTAGCCTCCGAATCTCTAGGATGAGGGATCCATATATAGATATTTGCAGGAGGGTGAGTCAGCTTCTGGGTTTTTGATTAGTGTCATTTCATTGATAGTTCTTGGTTCCAATTGGATATTTCTTGATCTCTGACTCATCCCTGGGCGAATTCAGAGAGGCAAGTGTCATATGAGTAGTTTTTAGAAGATTCTCTGGGTTTCCACTTAGCCAACTACCTCTGCCATTTGTCTACTCTCGCCCATCGCACCCTATAGAAGGGATTTTTAGTATGCATCACACCCCTTGTGTGTAACAGGTGAGATGCATCGCACCCTCAACATGGAGCAGTTTGTATGGTCCATTTTTGACTAGTTCTAAGTAGTTTTTCAGGGAGAACTTCTGGAAAATGATGTAGTCAGTTGACCTTGATCCTTTAGGGTTTGAAACAACACTTTTAGGCGTTTGAGAGCCCTTGGTTTATCGACATATGTGATTGGGGTTGCAGTGCCCAAATATTTCTATAACACATCTATTAAGGGAACCAACTCAATAGAAAACTTGGTGGTATCAGAATGCCCAAATAGTCTACACATCATAGCTGCAACACAATAGTAGGGAGCAATGAGAGATGATATAGGATACGCACCCAATTTCTCTTATTTGAACTTGCTGGAATTGGACATCAATTTCCAAATTGGTTCTAATGGATCCTCATTCTCCTTCACGAAATGCTTAAGGAGATCCAAGCACCTCCTTAGTGTCCAATTTTTTTTGGTGTCTTCTTTATCCCATTATAAAAAAAAATATTTAGATTCAATGCTAAGCACCATGTCGAAGGAAAACAAATAAAACCAAATGGTGTAGCTACTTTGTTGATATATTAGTACACATAAAATAAATTATGAATCCACTGAATATAATGGACGCCATAGCCCCATAGATCATCACTAACGACCTCCCTAGTGGAAGGATTATAACAACCACAACCGCTTCTAAATTTTCTCTTAATTTAAATTGTAAAATAAAACTGTAGCAGTGCGAAAGTCTAGGTAACAACCAAATCAAAAATCAAGTAATAATGTCATGTTGTAGGGAATAGGCTCGTAGTTAATGAATAATAAATAACCATATCAACAAAGGAAATCATAGTTGTATCCTTGTCTCCAATTGGATCAAAATAATTCCAGACATCTATATTAGAGTCATCAAAGTCATCTCCAAAGAAATTGGAGAAATTAACATCAAAAAATCTATTCATTTCCAATAGGTACTCATTCCCTCTATTCCCTCTGTCTATCCCTTTGTTCGGTGCATAATCTCTAGGAAAGAACTATTTAGATCACTCCATCGATGTCTCGGTCGAGGTACAACACTTATTCAACTCCAATGGTCTTGAGGAATATAACATATATATATATATATATATTCATATCCTAAAATCTTGGTATCCTGCAGATTCAAGCTAATGACATGCATATTTTAATAATCACTGAAACTCATGCATCTCTAGTGAAGACCAAGAAACAATGGACTAAGAAAAAATATTCATTGTTGCTTATGCCTCTAACAATTACAAAAATTCACCTTTGTTTTCTCCAACGACAATTGCAACATCATCAGCAAGCAGACCGATCAATAATATATTCTCTTTGTTCATGCACAAATTATAATTGAAATCACACACAAATATCTATGTACAGTGAATAGAAGAAAAAATAAGTATGCAGGAGGAGCGTAGAAGCAAGAGGAGGGAAAGGGAGCACCCAAATCTAATACCATGTTAGACTGAGGATTGTGCTAAGAAAAACTCCAATGTTGGAAAAACAGTTCTCTAACAACATAGTTTATTAGTTTTCCCAATGATTTTTCAGTTACATATTTACAACTAATAATATTCACCATAATCTAAGAGGATTAAGGTATCTAACACCCAGCACGAAACCTCACAAAATGTAGGGATGGCCATATCCTCATGAATTCTCCTACCAAGCCATGTTCATCGAGTTGGAGGGATTGTGCTCTTGACTATGGCACTAAAACCTCGACCTTTGGAACTTCTTCCAATTTCTTGACAAAAAGGGAAGGCTTTTCCTTCTAGTATCATAGGTTATTTTCAACCAATGAGTTAAAAGCAACCATATCAAGAGCATGGGTAGGAGCATAGGCACATATCCTCTAGATATGACCATCTAGCCACTAGAAAAACCATTGTATCTACTCTTGGTTAGATGTAAAAGAAATACTTTAGATAATGAAAGAACTATTATATTTAATATTTAACATAAAGTGTATAATTTTATTTTGTTTTTAATATTTTAATGCTATTATTAAATAAAATATTTGAATTTCCATGCTAAAAAATAGATTTCAATATCAATTTCATATATGTTAATGTATTAAAGTTTGATCATAAATAAAATATTTCAATATCCATTAAAAATAAGATGTAATTGAGTGTAAAAAAATTCAATTACTTCCTAATAAGAGGGATGTGTAATTCATTCAATTCTTAATATGGAGTAGGAAATACACTTTTACACAATATTTCAATGTGGGTAATAAATAAAAATTTTTGTATAAAAATTAAGTAAAACACTTCAATATCAACTAGAAGGAGAGAGAGAGCTTAAAATATCAATACATATAGGGAAATACTTCTCAATATAAGGGAGCATAGATGCTCAATCAAAACCCTCAAACTAGTTCCCCATGACACAAAAGTTTTAGACCCTTTCCAACTAAAAATTCTCCAAAAAATCTCAATATCGAGATACACTTACATTCCATTATTCATTACTTTTGTTTTGACTTAGTTCACTTACTGTCTCTCTTAGAGAAATGTATTTTTCTTTCTTACCAACTTGAGTCCAACCCTTGTTTTCTTCTATTTCCAACCTATCATTCTTCCGCAAGTGAAATTTGGATTCTTCCTCATCTTCTTGATCATCCCAAGAAGATGATTTTCCAGTAATTATCCTTGTGGATTTAGTAGAGGATCTGTTTTCCACGAGGTTTTGTTGTTTTTCTAATTTTGCTGAGTCTAGAGGATCCTCATTGGAATTCATTATTTCCTTATTGAATTCTCTTGTGGCTAATGCAATTTCTTTGGATGTATCTACTTCCTTCTTGTTCTATGGTTCTTTCTTATCCTAAAGCAAATCTTCTTTAAATATCTTATAGTTAATATCTTGTGCTTCTTCCCACCATTTTGGCCTTTGGGTTTTTTTCAGGGTCTTTGCTATTATGTAAACATTTTGGGAAGTTTTTAGTTATGTGTCTTGTTTCATGGCATGTTCTACACTATATAGAAATGTTCTCATAGTCAAGCTTTTGTACCCAAAGAAAGTTTGGATGAGTGAGATTAATTTCCATGAGAAAACCCTTATTGAAGTCGATCTCCACACATATTTGGGCATAAGCAGTCTTGAAAAAAAAATCATTTTTAGGACAACTTTGATAAAACTTTTTCAACACATTCCCAATAGAGGAAAGTGATGGAAGATTCCAAAATTTCAAGGAAAGCTTTAGAAGCCTTACACAAACTGGAGTGGTAGAGATTAATATCATTTCTAGATAAAAAAAAGTGAGATTCTAGGTCTAGATGAAGAGACCAACACTACCATAAAACTGAGGCCTACCTTCACAAATGCCATTTTTTTCCTCTATATTATAAAAAACAACAATGAAAAAAACTAGATCCAAAGGGTAAATATATAATTCAAAAATCAAATGGGGCTTTCGTACCTTCTAGATCCATTTATGTAATTAAGATATCCACAACTAGAACCCATTAAACCTGCACCCCAAACCTTGCTCCCCAAAAAAATCACAACTCATAGCTTCCTCATCCATAAGAACACTGAGGGAAGAAATTTCTTGAACCACTAGAAGACTAGAACTAAATTTCAAGGTGGAATTGTACAAAACCAAAGAAGAGCTCGCTAGATCCACCATCATACCTTAAAGAGAAATTGTCTCTTTTCGGTGAATCATTGAATATGTGTGAAATATTTATTTATCAAACTAGGCAGAGAATGGTTGGCTAGGGTGAAACTATAGCTGCCACAAATTTTTATTTTAAGTATATTTAAAAATATACTATTAACAAAAAACATTTCAATGTGAATAGTGTGGAGCATAAATAAAATATTTCAATACCAAGCAAAAGTATTTCAATGTCAATAATCAAAACATTTAACCCATGATACATCTCACATTACTCAAATTTATGAAAAATTCTAAATAAAATATATAATAATATATAATATATATATATATATATATATATATAATATATATATATATTATATATATATATATTATAATTGTATTGTTATTAATTAATTTTTTTTTGCATATGAGCTAAATATATATACATTTAAAAAAGCATGTAAATATATTCTAACCATGCACATTCACCCATACTTTACCATGAAAAATCTTGACTTGTAATTAGTTTTTGTTACCATAACATGGCTTATCAATGGCACATACCTAATATGACAAGTGTTGATAAGGAAATTTCTTTAGTTAATTAATTTGAGATAAATTAATTAAAAGAGAATAACTAACTTGGAGATAAATATCTACCATCCACCTAATAATTACTAACAACTAAATTAGAATTATGGAATGCCGATTCTAAAATAGGCTTAATTATATAAAATAATTGAAAAAGTTATGGTTAAAACATTTTAATAGTGCGTTACTTATGTGTAATTCCTTCCATGCTGAGAATGAAGTTGATACATGGTTTACACACACACATATACAGAAATAAAAAACATAAATACATTGTAACCTTGGGTTTATAAGGGCAAAGAAAGATATTTTTTTTTTTGAAGTGTAAGACTTACATGGATCTATAACAATTTTTTTCAACTCTTACACTATATAACAACATTTGTACTTCTAGAGATCTTATATTCTTGACACTATCATAGATTTAGAGCTAAGATAAATCTACACTTATGTGTAATGCAAACATTCTCTAAAAAGTTGCTTTGCATGATCAAATTACATTGCAACATGTGAAATGGCATGGATAATATGTGTAGTTTCAAAAAAAAATCATTATTCATTTTAAATTAGTAAAATATCTCATACTAAGCATGGTATGCACTTTGTATATAAACATAAAATGAAATCAAATGACTTGAATTTGCAACACTCCTAACTAGGGGATAATATCTCTTGTCTCCAAAAAAATATATTATTCATTTTAAATTAATAAAAAATAGGATATTATGCATTATATGAGATTTGCATATAAACATAAGATGACTATAACACCTAAAAAAAATAAAAAAAATAGCTCAACGTGAAAGTCATACTAGACGGATTTTGGGATGTTATGGAGGCTCCATGGAAATAGAAATATTGAGAGCAAGACAAGGAGGGGAAAAAACTCACCAAAAACTACCAAAATCATCAACTTGTCTACAACTCAAAATATCGTTGTGGAACTTACAATCCAAACAAAAGAAATGAGGTCATACAAATGGTTGTGCAATAGTTTGTTTATGTATGAAGAAACCATAGATACCCCGGAGCATCAAATTATAAATTGAATGGACACTCCTACATGTCAAGTAATTATTTTATGATAAGTTTCCATTTATCCTTCACATGATGTTTGATTTTTATTTTTACCCATCATTTAAATGTCATGAGCTATATGTGTTTGTTAATTTATTGTTATGAAGGTAAGAACATTTTTTTTGTTAATATAATATTTGTGTTTTGTGTTAGTAACTTTTTTAGTATTGGCTTGGGCATAAAATGACATAAGCTTCAACCAAGTAATAACATAGATGTATATGTTTTATATTACTTCAAAAAGATCAAATATATTCAATTTGTTCATTCATAATGTCCAACTAGACAATGATTTAGTGCAATTACGTATAATTACGATTTATGTAATTTCAAAGATTTTAAAATTTATGGTAAATCATTATTGAAAAATTTTCAAGAAACTTGGTCAAGCCCATTAACTATAATGTATTTTGAAGAGCAACAACCAATCTTAGCTTTCTATCTGACGAGTTAGACTTAAGAAGGAACTTATAAATAATAAAACATGTTTGAAGCCGCTTTTAAATAAGAATGTATGAGGATTCTAACATTTCAAGCAATGATAATATGCATGCATGGATTTTGAAGAAATTTGTAGTCTTCACAACCAAGAAGAATATAGGCGCGTAGCAAACATGCTAACATCTAAAAGGTACAAACCTAATGGTGTTATGTAAAGCATCATAGCCTTGGTAACCACACATTTGAGATTTCCATATCCAAGGTCAAAATAGATTTGTTTTCTAATCAAACTAATAAATAAACCCATATTATAAACAATGACATCTATCACCAATGTACCAACAATAAAGAAACAACATACAACTCTCAAAATCAAACAAAAAAACCTATTTTTCTTACATAAATAAGAAACATAAGTTTGTGTTTTATATACAATACTTTAAATGGCTCATGAGTGGACATGTAGTGTGAGTGTCAACATTTAAGCTCTAGGTTTCAATGTTCATACTTTATGCTCAAGTGTGTACAATGTAGAATCACATGGTGTGATGAAGAAGAAGACTATTTTTTTCTAATAAGTCCAAAAATCCACTATGGATGATTCCATACTTATCTCGATGTCTCATTTTAAAGTCTTGATATTCTGGATGTTGCACAAAATTGCTATATATATGGGTAAACTTTTAAATCACCCATTAAAATTACTATATTTTGTTATCACTCCTCTAGATCTCCAAGACTCATGAAGAGTCCAACTGAGGTAACCACAGACCAATGTTTTGACTTGGTAGCTAGCCCTACCAAGCTGGAGAGGGCTCTCTCCAAAGGATCACAGCCAAGAGGGCTGGATAGATTAGGGTGTTAGGCTAAATGTAAAGTGGAGAGGGTTGTTTGATTTGATTTGGTTGGGTAGTCACAAGGATGAGTGAGTTAGGTCATAAGATGAACTAGGTGAGGGAAAAGTGAATCTGAATTGCAGACATCTGATGGGGCAAGGTAGGTAAGGTACTTTAAGCTTCGTAGTATAATCATGAGATGGTTTAGACTAGTGAGATGCTAAAAAGAGCATGAGGGTCATGAACTCTTTTTAAACTGGAGAAATGAAACAATCTATGATGATTTTCCCAAAATAGAGCATACAAAGATGAATTCTACTTATCACACCTTGAAAATCAAACATAATTAGAGTGAAATGGATCATGAAAGGAAAAAAACATTCACACATATGAAATTGAAGAAGAAAAAATATCAAAATACCATGGCATAGGAATCCCACCATAATAGCTGCAACTTCATCCAATATATTCCATGCCAAAGTCTGAAAGATATTTCAACATCCAAGAGAGTCCAACCTATAAAATGACTAAGAAAAGATATAATATAGGCCTCAAATCAACTCATCCTAGCCTCAGGGGTCGAATCCATGATAGGAGGAGCAGTTGCAAGAAAGATTGAACTGATATCTAGAATGTAGGGTGGTTAATGTGACTCATCCCTAACTCTAGCAAATTGATTCATTACATGCCATGTAGGTCATTTGACTGATGTATTTACCTTATATAATAGTAAAAAGCATAATAATTACATCATATTAATCAATTACATGAGTAAAACATCAATTTCCCAAAGGTGAAAGTCAATTTGGAGAGAAACAACGAAAATTGGAGAAGAGTGTCAATGTGCCTTTCCTTTGTCAAATGCACCCTCTGAGTGTCAAATGCACCCTCCAACTTCAGAGCTACTTTTGGGTGCCTTCCTTGTGTCCAAATTTTCTCCAAGATAGATCGTTGGAAGGATCTTCAAGTCCACTTTCTAGATATGCTTTCAGTTTGCAATTTGGAGGTTATTTTCCCTATCAAAATTCCAAACTACCATGATTGGTAAAGGTGCAGTGAACATGCCAAAAAAGAAGCAGAAATGTGTTTTTTTAGTGGTTTTTTACCCTTTTGGCTAACCAACTTTTATCCAAATGATTGGAAAATACACAGGGTGCATGTCCTCATCATTTTGAATCCAAAAATGTTGGCCTTTTGTCCATAATATGCCTCAAAAAATATCGCAACAGCATAGGTGTTGCGCGTTTGACATATTGACTGTGTTGAAAATATTAAAAAAAACACAGAAAATTGTAACTTGTAAAACTTGGTCAAAATTGGTGAGCTGATATTTGATCATCCATTTGAGGCATGGAGTGATGCCTTGGCAAGGATATCTAACCTTCTTTTCTCCTCTTTCTTGGTCAAGGCTCCAATTTTTGCATGAGCTCTTTTGAGCTTGGCTCTTGCAATTTTGTTTCTCATGGCATAGTACTTAGCCATCCTTCTTTGTATGTCAAGATCCCTTTTGGCCTTGTTTAATAGGCCCTCTAGATGGGTGTTCACCCTCTCAGGTCAATGTTCCCAGTTCTCATTCACCATTTTGGCAAATTGCTCATTTAGGGTGAGTTGATTGGCCAATTATGCTTCCTTTTTCCTTTCTAGCTCCAAAGCTCTCTTTAGGCCTCTAGCCCTTGGCCTTTTTCTTAGCACCTGTTCATTAAGATGTTCACCATATTTTCCATATGCATCATCAAGTAAGGCCTTAGCCTTTTCAACTTCTCCCTTTTCTTTGATAAGCTGAATGCCCATGAGCTTATTTTTGACCTCAAATTTCCTATTCTCTTGCTCATAGTATGAAATAATGTATTTGGCCCTTTGCAAGTTGACCTGGATCCCTCCTATGAGTGCATTCTTCTCCTTGATGACAATGGCTGTGTTCTCACTATCATCATACTCATTTGGGTCAACTAACTAAAAATCATGCTCTGTCTCATGGTGGTCTTCCTCCTACTGCTTGATCTTTGCCTCTATAACCTTTTCCTTACCCTTCTGTAGCTACTTTGCTGATGAAGAAGGCAAGGCCCCTCCCACAATCTATGGGGAAAACACTTGCCTATGCCCTCTCTAATAGGTATGTGTCAAGGTACCTAAACCAACCCTTTTAGGCTTGTTTCTCTCACCATGCTCAATGTGTTTTTGGTCACTGCTTTCATCTCTGCCAGGTGAATGAATGGGCTCATGATATGGTGAAGATGAAGGTGATGGTGTGCCTCACTCATCAAAGGTAGATGGATGATGTATGGGCTGAGGTAGATGGACGAGAAGTTGAACGTGCTTCTTGGCCATGCTAAATAGGTGGGACTGTGAAAATCTCATTGGATATGAAAGTGTCTCATGCAATGTTAAGCTGATCAAGGTGTTGTAGGACTATCATCTTGATGAGAGAATGGTGAAAGATGCTTTTCATTTGATGATCATAGTCTTTTCTTTGAGCAATGAATGACATGTTGCCAATGTCACGGTAATGATAGTAGGGCAGATTGAGCATTTTGACTCTTTTAAAATGCATGAGGAGTCAAATATTATAGGATAGAGCCTGGCAAACTAACTCTCACATGTAAAATGGGAATATATCTATCGAAAAGGTAAGAGAAAGGAAAAATCCTCTTTCTCTCATTCTTATATATTGGTTTAAGATATGGATCATAATAAAAATGATCCAATTATCCTCGTTTAAACCATTTTTCCCCAACATTTGGGATCCGAGAGGCTTCTGATATGATAGAATGAGATATAGTGAAGGTGACACCAGCAAGGGTTACCTGGCTGTCATGGAGGTTGGTGAT
>APFE030324746.1:69237-119987 GCA_000404065.3 Pinus taeda | reverse complement strand
AAAATGGACAAGATTGGCGTTTTAAGCATTGGAAATTGGTGTTTCAGCAACGGGAAATGGTGTTTCAACAACGGGAGATGGTGTTTCAGCAATGGGAAATGGTGTTTCAGCAATGGGAGATGGTGTTTCAGCAACGGGAAATGGTGTTTTAGCAACGGGAAATGGTGGAAAAATGTAAGAGGAATGATTTGTGTTCTGAAGTGAGATGGCAATGCTTCTCCAAGCCGCATCTTAGTTCTCTCTAGCTTGGAACTTTTCTTCTCAGCCACCTTCTAAAGGTAAGATATGCAAAATATTTAATTGTAACATGGCAACCCTTGGCAGGGATTATTAGTTAAGGAATCTAATCTAAAAATAAATACATAAATAGAAAATCAAGTGCATTGAGGGATAGTATGTTCCCCCAAAAAGGCATAGTGTGTGTCTGTCATGCAAGTAGCTTTGAAATCTTCTTTAGAAATAGGTTGTTGATACAAATGGAGTCGATACCCATTCACTAATAATGGTGTTCTGAAATCATCAATCATTAAGAGTCTGACTGTTCCATTTGGAAAAACAATATCTACTTCATAGGGTCCTAGCCACCTTGTTCTTAATTTACCTTGAAAATTTTCAAAACGAGAGTCATACAATAGAGCCCAATTACCTTTTTGGAACTGCTTATGATTAATGGTTTTATCATGCCACCTGATTCTTTACTATTGTATCATTGTTGTTTGATGGATGGCATCCAACCTCTTTTCATCCAATTCCTGAAGCTGTTGCAACCTAGCTATCTGTGCATCAGTCAAGTCAAGGTTAACAGCCAAAGCAGTCCTTAAGGTTTTGATTTCAAATTCCACAGGAAAAACAACACTTTTACCATAGACTAATTCGTAAGGTGAAAAACCTGTAGTATTCCTTCAAGTAGTTCTGTAAGCCCATAATGCTTCAAGCAACCTTTGAAACCAGTCCCTTCTATTTTCCTTTACTGTTTTTGTCAAAATGGCCTCTATGACTTTATTTGTACTTTCCACCTACCCATTGGCTTGGGGGTGATAAGGTGTAGTCATTTTATGCTTAATGTGATATTTCTGTAATGTATCTTTCAAGCCATGAGAATTAAAAGGAGGTCCTCCATCTATGACTAGTTCTCTAGGCAATCCAAACCTTACAAAGATTTCTTCAAATAAAAAGGTTAAAACTGATTCTTCATTGGCTTTGAGGAGTGCCTTAGCTTCTACCCATTTTTTCATATAATCTGTGCAGACCAGTATATAAATTCTTTGATTGGATGGAGGATTAACGGGACCTATAAAGTCTAGCGCCCATCTTTCAAAAGGTTCAAGTATTACCTAGGGATTAAGTGGCATTTCATCCCTGTGATTAGGCTGCCCCATTCTCTGACAGCTATTGCAAGCCCTAACATATTTCTTTGCATCCTTGAAAAGTGAGGGCCAGTAATAACCCATTCTAAGAACTTTGTGTGCTATTCTTTTATCAGCAAAATGCCCTCCGCAAGGGCTATCATGATAAGCCTTCAATATATCATAAACTTCATCTACTCGAATGCATCTCCGAATTTTGTGATCGAGTCCTGTGTGAAAAAGACATCTGCTTATCCAACTGTACCTAGCATTTTGCTGAATGATCTTTCTCTTTTCTCTGTGCAATAGATGTGATGGTAGCTTTCCTGCAACTAAGTAATTAGCAATGTCTGCATACCAAGGTGAGTGAGCAGATACTGCAAATAAATATTCATCATGAAAGGAATCATCAACTGGAGTATTTTGATCAGTTTTCAGCCGAGAAAGGAAATCAACAACTACATTTTCTTTACCTGGTCGATCTACAATTGTGATATCAAATTCTTGTAATAGTAATAACCATCTGGTAACTCGAGCATTTGTAACTGATTTGTTCATTAAATATTTAATGGCCGAGTGATCAGTATGAACAAAAGTAGTGTAACCGGTAATGTAATGTCGAAAATTATTAATAGCATAAATGACTGCTAAGAATTCTTTTTCGGTGACTGTATAATTAAGTTCAGCAGAGGTCATATTTTTACTAATAAAATAGATAGCATAAGGAAGATTGTTTTCTTCTTGACCCAAGATAGCTCCAATTGCAGTGTCTGAAGCATGAAAGGATATATTAAAGGGGAGTGCCCAGTCAGGTCCTCTTAGAATGGGAGTTGTAGACAATTGATGTTTAAGTTCATTAAATGCTTTCTGACAATCATCAGTCCACTTAAATTTAGCATTTTTCATAAGTAACAAAAACAAAGGAGAAGTTATTTTAGAAAAATCTTTGATAAATTTTCTATAGTACCCAGCATGTCCTAAAAAGCTTCTTACATCAGTTTGTGTTTTAGGGATAGGAAGAGTCTGAATTACCAGTATTTTAGCTGGATCAACTTGAATTCCTAGGAATGAGATAAAGTGTCCCAATACAATACCTTGATTCATCATCATATGGCATTTTTCAGTACTCAAGGCAAGATGTGCTTCTCTACATCGTTTAAGTACTTTCTCAAGGTTTTGTAATGCATCTTCAAAAGTCACACCATAAGGAGTAAATTCATCCATAAATATTTCTAATGAATCATTAAGCATATCATAAAAAATCCCTATTACTGCTCTTTGAAATGTTGCTGGTGCATTACATAATCCAAATGGAAGAACTCTATAGGCAAAAGTCCCACATGGACTAGTAAAAGTGGTCTTGTCTTGATCTTGGGGTGAAATCTTGATCTGATTATATCCACTAAATCCATCCAAAAAGGAAAAGAATCTCTTGCCTGCCAAATTGTCTAGTACCTGATCAACAAATGGTAAAGGGAAATGATATTTTTGAGTGGCCTTATTTAGAGCTCTATAATCTACACACACTCTCCATTTCCCATTTTTCTTAGGTACAATTACTAATGGAGAAACCCATTCACTATTAGATATAGGATATATAAATCTTGCATTCAACAATTTTTGAAGTTCTTCCTTCAAAATTTCCCTTAAATTGAGATTCATTCGTCGTTGGGGTTAACATACTGGGTGAGATCCCTCTTTAATATAAATACGATGAGTACATAATTCAGGAGAGATTCCCTTCATATCTGTGTAATCCCATGCGAATGATTCTTTATTCTCACGGAGTAGCTTCATTAACTGCTGTGTTTCAGCATCTGTTAGGCCAAGGTTTATATTTAATGTTTTGCTAGGCTCGATTTCTACTGTTATACTTTTGGAGGAGGTGCCAGCTGATGTCTGAGGTGAATTTTCAGTTTTAAGGTTTTGCTGAGATTCAGGAGTCAAGATTGTAGTCAAGTGACCATATATTTCAGAATTAACCGAAGAAGGTTCAGAAATAAAATTGCTAATTAATTCATCCTCGGTTGAATCTTTAAGAGTTAAAGCTTGTCCAATAGTCAAAATGGGTTGGGTCTCATCATCTTCATAATATAACCACACAGAGTTATCATTATTAATCATAGGTGTAGCATGAGAGTAAAGATTAAGCTGCTTGGTTTCATATCCATTAGAAATTGTCATTGAGCCTGATCTACAGCTGATGAAGGCATCTGCTGTAGCCAGCCAAGGTCTCCCTAAAATCAATGGATGACCCCCCAACTTTGTTTTAGTCTGTAATACAAAAAAATCAGCTGGGTAGTTCCAGGATTCTACTGAAATTATCAGGTCTTCAATGACTCCTTCAGGTTTGATTGTGGAGCGGTCAGCTAGCTCTAGAATGGTTGGGGTTTCCCTAATTACATTATTTAACTGCAATAATTGTGTGGTTTCAAGTGTCATAATGTTTATTGCGGCACCTAGATCTACTAGAACTCTAGAAACAAAAGTTTTTCCAACCTGCACTGTGACCGTAGGATGACCAGGGTCACCATTTTTCACAGGGGGGTTTTTACCTGTCATTAGAGCAGCTAGATCGCCCATCACATGGACTGTGAGGGGATCTTTGGATTTTCTTCCAGGTTTCTTAATACAAATATCTCTAACATTCTAGCATAAATTGGTACATCTCTTAGTGCCTGTAAGAGTGGAATCTTAACATATAAATTTTGTAATTCTCCTAAAAGGTTAAAAGCAGGTGGCTCAAGTGTTTTGGTAAGAGCCAGTCGTTCAGGAAATGGTGGCTCTGTTGTTTCAGAAGTCTTATTAGAGGATGATTCAACTGTTTCAGCATTGTTATTAGATGACTTTTCTTTTCTAGTTTCTTCTTTATCAGAGTCAGAAGAAGTAATGTCATCAATAATGGGTTCAACTATCCTCCCAGAGCATAAATGAATATCATTGCATTGCATAGGGAAAACAGGTTGGTTTTGAATATAAATTACTTGTAGAGCTTTATTGTTATTTGGGTTGGGGTTAGGTTGCACAGGCAACTGGGTTCCCATTGTTTGATTATTTGGTGGAGCATTTGATGGTAAGGAGAGAGATTGCTGATACTGGGGAAATTGGTTTGGAAATGGAATCTGCTGAGCTGTCCAACTTGGGTTCCATTGATTAAAATATGATTGTTGTAGAGCCCAGGGATTCCATATTGTAGGATCAACAAAAGGGGGATTTGGTTGCTGCATGGGTGGGAAATTCATTTGATTAAAGGGTGGGTAACTTGTTTGAAAAGGAAGATGATTGTTCCAACGATTAAATGACATGTTAGAATTCGTACGTTGTCCTCGTGGTTGCCATTGCCTCCTTTGTGTCAACAAGTACACTGCTTCAGCTTCTTCTTCAGTTGGCTATAGTGCTTCTTTTATTCCTGGCAAAGAAGGGCATTGTTGAGTCTCATGGTCCTTCTCACAAATGGTGCAAATTAGTACCTTATCCAGTGGACATTCCTTTAACGGGTGTTTTTCTCTGCATCTGGAGCAGAAAATAACCAAAGCAGCTTCTGCTTCCGCCTGCTTCTTTTTAACCTGCAAGGTATCAATTTGTGAAGCAAAAGAGCTTAACATTTCAGTTTTAAATTCTTCAAGTAAGTTGCCTATTTCAGCCCATGTTGCTCCTCCGCTTGTTGATTTCTGGACTCTTGAGTATGTATTATCCTTACTCTTTGATCTGCTTGCTGCTCCTCTTGAACATCTCTTACAGAGGTTGACAATTTCATCATATGATTCCTTGGATATATCTCCTTTTCCAAGAATATTCAACATATCTAAACAATCATCTCGTACCCCTTTTAACAGTATTGACTTAAGAATATCCTTACTCATATTCGGATGATTAGATCGCTGCAAATTATACTGTAGTCTTTCCACGAAGTCTTCCAGATTTTCGTCCTCCTTTTGAATCATCTTAAATAATTCCTCCTTCCTTTCTCTTGTTCGGCAATACTCTTGGTATTTGGCCAAGAACTTTTCTTTCATTTGATCCCAAGTTGTGATCACATGTCTTCCCAGGCTCATGAACCATCTTAATGCATTTCCTTTTAATGTTGCTGGAAATAGCTTCAACTTTTGAGGATTAGTCACATAATTATAACTCCTACACAATATATCAAACTCAAACAAAAATCATTAGGGTCTTCAGATGATAAACCATGAAAATTAGGTAGGGCTGATAATGGAATATTCTTCATAGGAGGTGCCCCTCTAGGAAGATCTTCGATAGGGAATTCTAAGGTGGAGAGGGAATTTTCCCCTCTTCCTTCTCTTCGTCCCCCACCAAAGGGTCCTTCATTATTTCCTTCCATTGGTTGCTCCCCTGTCTCACTCGCTCGGTCTTTAGCGCACCATACGACCCTGAACATTTCATAAGCTTTAGAAGAGTCAAAAACAAGCTTTCACGATATGTGCACCAGCCAATCCCTCAAATTGAACAATATGCTAATCGACAGGAATGGGTAGAGGGCACACTAGTTGAAGAGCTTATTGAAGCAGAGAGATTAGAAAAAGAAATGAAAGACTTTGAGAAGAGAATTGACCTGGATTATTTTGGACAGGTCCCTTTCACACTGCCTCAACACATTGGAATGAGCACATCATCTGCCACACCTTCACAACAACCTGCCCAAGAGACTACTCCACCTGCAGGAAAAGGAAAAGAAGTACAACATTCAGAGCAGCAAAATATAATGGCAGATCAGCCATCTACAACCCAAGAAAAGGGTCAAGAGCAGGGCCCTTCAACACAATCAAAGGCAACAGAGATCCTTGCGTTACAAACTACTCTTAATGAGGAAAGAGCCAAAAAAAGGGACAAACCAGAAGAGACACCCACAGGGGCATCTAAAGAAAAGCAAGGTGAGAAGAGGCAAAGGCTGAACCCTACTCTGAAGAAGAGTTCACAGAGGAAACAACATGTAACCTTATGGGTGAGGGAACATCTGAACAACAGATCCCTCCATTTTTGGAAACATCTACTAGCTCATTTCAGTAGGAGCAAGAGAGACAACCTGGTGTGGAGGTTACATCCACCAAGCAACAGAGAAAGTAAGGCTCTGACATCAAGAGAGCCTTCACTGAAATCAAGGCCAGAAATGAACCAGTGAGGTTCCAGTTATATAACCAATTGTTCAGAATGGCCCCCACCAATCAACAAGGGCTAATGGCAGCCTATGATATTCAAGTAGGGAAGATGACCCTTAGTCACTTCAGGCCCACCATACAACAGCCCCAGTCAGCTGCTGATTATATCAGGACCAATCTGGAAGTTCTTGCTAAAGACATCCACCCAATGGACCAGATTGAGTTACACAAACAGGCCAGAGAAATGGTATACTCCACCTTGGCAGACAAAGCATTAATGGCTCATAAACTGCAGAACTCATTGTACAACACTTCTGCCCAATTGGAGCTGGAAAAGGCCTCCTCATTAGCCAAGGATAATAGAATAAAATCCATGGAAGAGATTATCATAGAATTGGACATGATCCCAAGAATCCCAAAGGCGCACATGCCTTAATAAGAAAGAAGGAGGAAGACATAGTATCCCTTAGAAGACAACTTAAGCTGCCAGCTACAATACACCCTCAGACCACAGAGGTGGCACAACAAAAAGAAGAGGAGGATGTGGTCAGTTTATTAATGAGGTTGAATCAAAGATTGCTTGATACAGAGAAAGATTTGGAAGCAACACTACAACGAAAACAGGAGGAATTGGCCTCTCAGCCAGTCCAAATAGCTCCAACTCTTACAGTTCCTCCTCCAACAGTCACCATAACAGCCCCTCCCATTGATCCAACATCAACAGTAGGTACCTCGACTTCAGCAGCAACTACAGCAGCAACAATACAAGATGCCAGCTTGAGCATGGAAGAGATGATGAAAGAAATAAAGGCTTTGGAAATCCAAATGGCAGAATTAAAAGAAATCAAGGAAAAACTGGCCAAAATTGAGGTAAGTTATGACAAATAAAAAATGACTGTAGCTGAGAAGACAAGGGAAGTGAAGGCCTTAGAGAATAAAATAAAAGCCTTGGAGAAGGACCTCACTCTTCATAGAACTCTAACAAAAATCAAGACCATTTTGTGGGATAAGACTGGCCAATCTATTGTTGATCAATGGACAACAATACAAACTATTTTTGTCCAGATGGAATTGATAGGGGTAGCTCAATACGAAACTCAAAAGGCCAGAGCATTATTGGCAAACAAGCCTGAGCAAGCTAATCAATTGATTCATTTTTTGAATACTCATAACAGTGACCAATTAGCATCTCTAGACATTCAGAATAGGACAAGACTATTTTGAGAGTCAAGAAGGTGCTGACTATGAGGAATTTTGTTCAAAATGTAGAAAGAAAATGTCAAGAAATGCAGACAAAGGTAGATGCCTTTAGACAGAAATTTGCAGTATTACAGAGCAAAGGTTTACCGAGCCTATTCACTAGCGATGTGAGGCTATTAAAACAGGAACAGTATGCTCACAGGCTAAATACCTATGTGACCAATCACATTACAGCATCATCAAGCAGCTTCGAAGAGACAGTGCCTCCCTCTCAACAAAGTTTATATGATAAACTAGAAAGTTTGTTTTTTATTGAGCATGAGATAGCACATCTCTTTGAATTCCAGCCAAATTATTATAGGTATACTGAAGTTGATGAGACATTGATTAAATTAAAAAAGCATCAATTACCAACAGACCAATGGTGGCAGAGCATGCTGGAGGTCTTACCAAGGTAGTTTGATTCTCCTTTTTGTAAATTGTCTGCATTACAGGTAAATGGTAATATAAGGGTCTCCTATAAGAAAATCAAATCGACCAAGGATGGAATTTGCGCTAAAAAGGCGAAACAAACTCGGGCACAGGTGGCAAGTGACAACACATCAGGAACGCAAATCAGAGAAGCATCCATCAACCGACTATCTGAGCCAAAAAGTCAGCAATAACGGGACACCTAAAGCGGCCAGTACAACATAGTTATTTCTTCATTCATTTCTGCGCGGTTTTCCACATCATTTATTGCCCCTGCCAAAGTAGATGGATAAATTTATTACTTGATATTTTCCTACAGGATATTTTGTAAACTTCTTATAAATACTTTCTGAAGAGATGTATTGTTTTTGGCTAGTGAATATCATTTTGGACCTTCTCTATAAGTTTTGAGAACTCTTCTGAAATAAAAATTGCTGGAATATTGTGTTGGTGAACTTGCTGGTTGTGGATTTGATGGCAGAAGGATATATTGCAGAATTCTCATGTTACATGGATCAATAAGTTTTCTTTACTTTTATGTTACTGTATATGTGTTTTATTTATCATCTAAATATCATGCTCTAGGTTACAGGAAAAAAGGATAACCCATAATTTACTTTGCTATACTCTGTGTTCAATTCCTGTAAATTTTTATGTTTTCCACAGGACTAGCATAGGAAAAAATTCTTGACTGCTCTTGTCTCCTTGGTTCTTCCACTCTAAATATCATCAAGGAATTCTTAACTGCTCCCTGATAATGTTTTCACTATTTCCCTCTGTTAACATAATGAAACATTCTTGATTGCCTTTCATTCTTTGACTTCATGATGCCGGAGCACTCAGCACCAAAGCAAGCAAACGTGGACCAGAGGATCAGAACAGAGGAAAGTCCTTTCTAAAGCAGAAAAATAGATTTAAAGTGGATTTAAAGGGATAAGTTAAAGCAGATTTAAAGGGGATAAGATGGATACAGCCATGCACGCTTTTTGGTGAGCTTTCATTGTAGAAAAATTAGGAGAAGATATGATGAATCCTTCCTAATGAATCTTATATAAATATAATGTGATAGGGTGTGAGATATATCTGTTTGTGAGGAATTTTGTGAGGTTCAAGATGTAGCCGAGCGTGAGCTCGTTTTAAGGCTAAAATGCCTTAATTTTGTAAAAGTTTTGTGATATATATATAAACCTGGGTTTAGTGTATGTTGTGCCCATTTATACGTTTATGTGTGTTTGATAATTGGCTTAATTTCGTGTTGTGAACTTGTAGATCGACATTGATCACTTACAGGATCAATGGCGATTTGAATTGCTTGTGTAATTGTTATTCTAATCCTTTATTGTCTAAACGTAATGTATGAAGAGCGAGTGTTGAGGATTGGCATTCTGTCTGGTCTTCGATTCCGATTTGATCAGATCGGAGGAGAATGTATTTCATACTTGCATCGGATCAGTGTCGGGTTTGTTCACCATACACGATTTTTCTCTGGATTGTCTGCATGGTCACGTAAGCCACATAAAAGGTCCAAGTCTTTAATTCATGCCTGTGTACCAAGCCACTTTGTAATAACATCCGGTAGACCAGGATTACTGACTGCCAGCCATTGTCGCGTGAAAACTTTTGTCTGAAGTATTTCTGTGTGGTCTTGGGATACACCAATCACATTATAGAAGGCTACAATGGATAGTGTTTCCGTGCGGATAGACTTCACATCACCTTCTTTAATTATTGACATTCGAGAAAGGCGAGCATAGTCTGATCCCATACGTTTTTTCAGATCCTCCAAGAAGAAATAATTTATATCGTATATGATTTGTAAATGGTTATGTAGATTCTTAGGTATGGATACTCGACTGTAATGAATATCCACGTTTTAAAAGTTAAATAGCTTCCATTTAGGCTTGTGGGCCCATAACCGACAGGTCCAGGATTAAGATTTTTTAAAGGAATTGGGATTTTTGGCAACCCCCAAATTCTCATTTTCATCAGTTGGTATCAGAGTAGGGAAATGATTACTGAGAGAGGAAAGAGGTACAGTTGTATTAAAGATGGAGAATTTATGGTCTTGCTATTGTGCAGATGGCGACAGCAGAAGGTGAGAAGATTTGCAGCAACCTAGAGAAGGATGCCAAAAGACCTAGTGCGGAGGGCTTGGTGAGGTATCATGTAACAGAGGAGACTGTTACTGTAGAGGTTGGTTGCAGCTCACAGAAAATCATGGAAGCAGTTCTAGTGAAGGAATGCAGTGGATAAAATTGCTATTACGAAGACCAGAAGCATATGACCATGAGGTCATAAATTTTTGTGCCTCGAGAGTCTGATGCTAGAGCACTCAGCACCAAAGCAAGAAAACGTGGACCAGAGGATCAGAACAAAGGAAAGTCTGTTTTAAAGCAGAAAAATAGATTTAAAGTGGATTTAAAGGGATAAGTTAAAGCAGATTTAAAGGGGATAAGATGGATACAGCCATGCACGCTTTTTGGTGAGCTTTCATTGTAGAAAAATTAGGAGAAGATCTGATCAATCCTTCCTAATGAATCTTATATAAATGTAATGTGATAGGGTGTGAGATATATCTGTTTGTGAGGAATTTTGTGAGGTTCAAGATGTAGCTGAGCGTGAGCTCGTTTTAAGGCTAAAATGCCTTAATTTTGTAAAAGTTTTGTGATATATATATAAACCTGGGTTTAGTGTATGTTGTGCCCATTTATACGTTTATGTGTGTTTGATAATTGGCTTAATTTCGTGTTGTGAACTTGTAGATCGACATTGATCACTTACAGGATCAATGGCGATTTGAATTGCTTGCGTAACTGTTATTTTAATCCTTTATTGTCTAAACGTAATGTATGAAGAGTGAGTGTTGAGGATTGGCATTCTGTCTGGTCTTCGATTTCGATTTGATCAGATCGGAGGAGAACGTATTTCATACTTGCATCGGATCAGTGTCGGGTTTGTTCACCATACACGGTTTTTCTCTGGATTGTCTGCATGGTCACGTAAGCCACATAAAAGGTCCAAGTCTTTAATTCATGCCTGTTTACCAAGCCACTTTGTAATAACATCCGGTAGACCAGGATTATTGACTGCCAGCCATTGTCACGTGAAAACTTTTGCCCGAAGTATTTTTGTGTGGTCTTGGGATACACCAATCACATTATAGCAGGCTACAATGGATAGTGTTGCCGTGCGGACAGACTTCACAACACCTTCTTTAATTATTGACATTCGAGAAAAGCGAGCATAGTCTGATCCCATACGTTTTTTTAGATCCTCCAAGAAGAAATAATTTATATCGTATATGATTTGTAAATGGTTATGTAGATTCTTAGGTATGGATACTCGACTGTAATGAATATCCACGTTTTAAAAGTTAAATAGCTTCCGTTTAGGCTTGTGGGCCCATAATCGACAGGTCCAGGATTAAGATTTTTTAAAGGAATTGGGATTTTGGGCAACCCCCAAATTCTCATTTTCATCACTTCATTTCATCTTATTTCAGCTTGAATGTTGTTCTGTGTTTAATTATCTTGCTCTGTAATTTTCCTATTGCCAAAGGAAACATATCCAGAGGTTTATTCCCATTAGACTCCATCAACCCAATAGTCTGAACTTCTCTCAAGTTACAGCCTTGTTCTACTGAATGTCATCTTCCAAACACCAAACAAAACTTGTGCTTCATAACTAGCCTAACACATAATCAAACAAATCTAAATCACAAAGAGAGAGTCCTCTCTGGTTGCAGACTGGCTAGTGTCTGTAGCTAAAAGATTGGTTAGTGGTTACCTCAGCTGTATTCCCTTCTAGAGGCAGGGAACAACCTGAGTGATAACAGGAAGAAGGGTCATCATTTACAATTGGAAGTGAAGCCAAAGAGTTTAGAATTAGCTATAGGAAGAGAGAAAATGTAACTCACAGAGTAGAATTGGACAAAGAAACTGAAGAGAAGGCAACCATCATCATCACAGATTCACCACCTGCAATTACCAAATTCAATACATCTCCTATTGGAGCTTCATCCTCACTAGGTCACAAGGAGACCGAGCTGGAATCACAGAATGCCCAAATAGAAAAAGAGAAATTTTTTTTTGATAGGTACAGGGAGATAAAGCTCATAAATGAAATTCTAAAAAATATCACTTATAACCAATTTTGGAAGGAGACCTCCAGCTCACAAAGTAGGTTGGTTTCCATTTTTGATATAGAGCATGGAAAAATGGAGATGGCCTTTCTTGAGGCCCAGGTTCCACAGCCAAAATCAGCAACAGACTACAAGAGCACTACTTTTGAATTGAGCACAAAGGACATACATTTTGTTGATCAAATGGAGATATACAAGAAAACTGGTGAAATGATATCCTCCACTTTGACTAATACTGCTATGTCACTTTCTAAATTGTAGGTGTCTTTTGCAAATGTCGAGTCACAGTTGAAAATGGAGAAAGTATCCTCTTTGGCAAATGATAACAGGGTTAAGTCTTTGCAAGACATGGAGATTAAAATAGGATATGATCCCAAAGATGTCAATGTTGTTGAAGAAATTATGAAAAAGAAGAACGTGGACATTGCAGCCTTAAGAAAGTAGCTCAAGATGTCGTTCACAGAAGATCTAATGACCAACGATATTGAAGAAGGTGAAGCACAGAAAGTAGATACGATGAAATTGATCATAGAACAAAATATACAAATTAGGCAGATGGAGGCAGAGTTGGAGAAATTGATCAAGGAGAAGGAAGACAATATGAAGATGGCCATTTCCCCCCTAGATGCCTTACCTATTTCTCAACTTCCATTAACAGGGGCAAACACTGCACCTCCTTCTTCCACTCAGACAACAAGTGCTAAACAGGTAACACAGACACTACATAATATGTCACTGCAGTCAAAGGATATTGAGACTTTTTAGGGCCAAATCAAAGCTTTGGAAGTGCAAAAGGCCAAAGCTGAAGTTGCTCAGGTTACTGAAATGGAGAAATACCACAGATTGTTGGAGAAGTTGCACAAGGTAGAGAGATACACTTCAATTAGTCAGACCTTGGCCCAAGCGAAGGAAACCGTTTGGTTGAATATATTAGACTCTATGAATGAGATTTGGCCTTCTATCCAAATCATATTTGAGCAGAAAGAGCTAATAGAGAAGGCTACAGAAACTATTGTGCAAGGAAGAGAAAAGATGGGAAAGGTGCCCGCAGAAACCTCTAATATAATCAAGTTTTTAAACTCAAAGTCCAAGTATGAGATGGAGGAGTTAGGAATCAGTGAACTGCCACCATTCTGGAAGTCAAGAAAGTCTTGACAAAAGGGAATCTCATTAATAAGTTGGAAGAAAGATGTGAAACCTTAGAGCTATAGGTAAACAGGTTTACAAACAGAATTGAAGCCTTAATCCAAAAGGGACTACCTAGTATCTATGCTATAAATGACAAATTGATCACTTAGGAAGACTATATCCTGAAGATGAAATAAGTGGCCCAAAGCAGCATCAAGTTTAGTGGAATTAAGGGTAGTATGACAATAAAGGCGTTTTTGGAAACCAACTTTTTCCAAATACATAGAGGTAGATGAAATTTATCGCAGGGTAACAAAATTGACAGTTCCAGATGAAAAGAGATGGTAAGAATTGGTTGATTTACTGGATTAAAGGATAATTCAAGAGAAGTAAAACAATTTTCTAGTGCAACAGCCAACATGACGGTCAGTTCGACATCACAACACTGTTTCGGGTTGACTCAGCAACCGAAACCATCAAAATTGGGCCACCTTTCTTTTCAATAGCGTACGTGGCGTATTCTTTTGCCAAGATAAGATGATATAGTTTGTAATTAGTCTAATAATACACTGTCAGTTTGACAGTGATTTTGTAAAGCATTTTTGGCAATTTTTATTTTAAATACTTCACTGTTTGAAGTATCAAGGGTTGATTTCTGAATTTAATTTCCTTTTCATATTGTATATTTTCAAGTACTGGAGCATCAATAATACAAGGATCTTTCACAGGATTCATGCAGTGTACTAAATGGTGATGTGTCTCTTCTGTCTATTTTTTTAAACATTGTTTTTCCTTTCTTTGTTATTCAAAATATCTGAATTATTCAACAGAAACTGTGATAAATAGGATTTGTTATTTAGAGCGCCCTATTTTGGTTGTTGATAATTTTAATGTTTTCCACTGAAGTCAAATCTGGGAATTCTTAATTTCTCCTGGATTTCTACTAAACCTTGCACTTCTGCTATTCCATAATTCATTTAACTTCTAAAAGGATTTAGTTAGTGCAACCTAGCTTTCCCTATGATAACTCTTCTAAAAATTGATTCAAAACTCTAGTTTAGTTTATAGACTCCATAGCCCAATGGAATTATAACACTCAAATAAACCAAACCTGTCAAACAAAACAAACAAGTACAATCATAACTAGCCTAAAGCTTACACTAAAACAAAGCTAAAATTAAACAGAGAGATCCCTCTCTAAAGCTGGCAGGGCTAGATCCCCGCTTCCAAAGTGGTTTTGATGTTGTCCAATGTGTTTACTCCCTCAACCTCAAAAATACTGAACGACAACACCTTCCTCATCCATAAGAACGCACAGAAGAAATTTCTTGAACCACTAGAAGACTAGAACTAAATTTCAAAATGGAATTGTACAAAACCAAAGAAGAGTTTGCTAGATCCACCATCATACCTCCAAGAGAAGTTGTCTCTTTTCAGTGAATCACTGAATAAATGCAAAATATTCATGCAAAATTAGGCATAGAATGGATGACTAGGGTGAAACCCTAGTAGTTGTAAGGGTTTGCAGAGCTCCATCCATTTTCATTTTAAGCCAGAAATATATTTAAAAATATATTATTAACAAAAAAACATTTCAATATGAATAATGTGGAGCATAAATAAAATATCTCAATACCAAGCAAAATACTTCAATGTCAACTATGTATATCCTACTACAACCATTTAAATTAAATGACTCCTAAATACCTATAGGGATCATACATGATAAGAATCAAAATATTTAACCCATGATACATCTCAAATTACTCAAATTAAAAAAAAAGGAAGAAATTTTTTAACTAAATAATATTTTTTTAATTTATTGTTTATTAATTAAAAAAAATAGCAATATGATCAAAAATATATAGATTTAAAAAAAAATGTAAATATATTCTAACCATGCACATTCACCCACACGTTACCATGACAAATCTTGACTTGTAATTAGTTTTTGTTACCATACCATGGCTTATCAATACCATATGCCCAATATGAAATGCGTTGATATAGTATTTTCTTTAGTTAATTAATTTGAGATAAATTAATTAAAAGAGCATAACTTACTTGGAGATAAATATCTACCACCCACCTAATAATTACTGACAATTAAATTAAAACTATGGAATGCCTATTATAAAATAGGTGCAATTATATAAAATAATTGGAAAAAGTACGGTTAAAACATTTTATTAGTGTGTTTCTTATGTGTAATTCCTTCCATGCTGAGAATGAAGTTGATACATGTTGTATACACTCACATATATAGAAAGAACAAACATAAATCCATTGTAACCTTGGGTTTATAAGGGCAAAGAAAGATAATTTTTTTGAAGTGTAAACCTTACATGGATCTATGACTACTTCTAGAGATTTTATATTCTTGACACTATCATAGATTTAGAGCTAAGATGAATCTACACTTATGTGTAATGCAAAAATTCTATAAAAAGTCACTTTGCATGATCAAATTACATTACAACAAGTGAAATGACATGGATAATATGTGAAGTTTCCAAAAAAAATCATTATTCATTTTAGATTAACAAAATATCTCATACTAAGCATGATATGCACTTTGTATATAAACATAAGATGAAATCAAATGACTTGACTTTGCAACACTCCTAACTAGGGGATAATATCTAGTCTCCAAAAAAATATATTATTCATTTTAAATTAATAAAAAATTTGATACTATGCATTATATGAGATTTGTATCTAAACATAAGATGAGTATAACATCTGAAGAAAATAGATAAATAGCTCAAGTTAAAGTCATACTAGAGGGATTTTGGGACGTTATGGAGGCTCCATGGAAATAGAAACATTGAGAGCAAGACAACTAGGGAAGAAAACCCACCAAAAGCTACCAAAATCATCAACTTGTCTACAACTCAAAATAATTGTGGAGCTTACAATGCAAAAAAAAAAATCACGTCATACAAATGAAATAGATGGTTGTGCAATAGTTTGTTTATGTATGAAGAAACAATAGATACCCCGAGCATCAACTTATAAATTTAAGGGACACTTCTACATGTCAAGTAATTATTTTATGATGAGTTTCCATTTATCCTTCACATGATGTTTGATTTTTATTTTTACCCATCATTTAAATGTCATGTACTATATGTGTTTGTTAATTTGTTGTTATGAAGGTAAAAACATTTTTTTTGTTAATATAAGATTTGTGTTTTGCGTTAGTAACTTTTTTAGTATTGGCTTGACCATAAAATAAAATAAGCTTCAACCAAGTAATAACATAGATGTATATGTTTTATATTACTTCAAAATGATCAAATATATTCAATTTGTTCATTCATAATGTCCAACTAGACAATGATTTGTTGTAATTATGTATAATTACTATTTATGTAATTTCAAAGATTTTACAATTTATGGTAAACTATTATTGAATTTTTTTCAAGTAACTTGGTCAAACCAATTAACTATAATGTATTTTGAAGAGGAACAACCAATGTTAGCTTTCTATTTGATGAATTAGACTTGAGAAGGAACTTATAAATAACAAAACATGTTTGAAGCCACTTTTAAATAAGAATGTATGAGGATTCTAACATTTCAAGCAATAATAATATGCATGAATGGATTTTGAAGAAATTTATAGTCTTCACAACCAAGAAGAATATATGAGAGTAGCGAACATGCTAACACCTAAAAGGTACAAACCTAATGGTGTCATGTAAAACATCATAGCCTTGGTAACCACACATTTGAGATTTCCATATCCAACATCAAAATATATTTGTTTTCTAATCAAACTAATAAATAAACCCATCTTATAAACAATGAAATCTATCACCAATGTTACAACAATAAATAAAAAAACATAAAACTCTCAAAATCAAATAGAAAAACATATTTTTCCTACATAAACTAGAGCTTCAATGTTCATACTTTATGCTTAAGTGTATACAATGTAACATTTGGTATCGCCCAGAGTCGTAGAATAGTTGACACTAAAAAGCTTACTGGTCGTAGTAGATGAAACAGTGTTACAGGATCCTGATGGCGTCCATGCACATTCTCATGATCTGCCAGAAAGTTTGTGAGAACAGGGTTGGAATTTGATGAGAAAATTGCTCGTCATAAAATGATTTACCTGTAAAATACAATTTAAAAAATGACAAAACCGTCAAAATTTTATCTTAAAACTATAAAAACAAGCTATGTGAAAAAAATTCGCGCAAGTGTTTTTTGAGATTCCAACCCTGTGCGAGAGTCCCATGAAAGGACTTCCTGTTCGAACATAACTAAGGCAGAGCCAAATAACTTGATTGTCATGGCTGCCTCAAATGCCGAATCTTATAGCGATCCTCCTCGCTGACGTCAACGATGATGGTGGTTCCTTGCCACGCTTTGTCACCCACAGAAATAACAATTATCACTCACAGAAATAATAAATACAAATAAAGGCCGCCATTCATAAGTTATGTGTTTGTCATAACTTACCATTTTGTAATTAAAAAAAGTGTGTTTCCCACACCTTACAAGTTAGAAGGAGAGATTCATATTTTAATTCATATTTTGATCTATGATTATAAATTTTTAGGAATATTCAAAATTTTAATTTACAAATATAAAGTCAAATATTAAAATATATATATCAATTATATTATGTAATGGAAGTATCTCATTTTGGTTAGACAACCATTTTAGTGAAAAGAAAAGCTTCACCCAAAAGAATATAACACAGTATAAGAAGTTCACCACTTGTAAGTGACCATTTCAAATTAATTAAAAAAGTTATGTGTTTTTCATAAGGTACTATTTTATAATTAAAAAAAGTGTGTTTCCCACACTTTACAAGTTAGAAGAAAAGATTCATATTTTTTTCATATTTTTATCTATGATTATTACTAAAAATATTTTAGAATAGTATGTTGAAATTTAATTCCTACCATCCACCAAAATAATTGTTCATAATTAAATTGTCCAAGGGGCCTTGGATAAACGGTGATCCGGTGCTCTATTAAGGCACTCATTGATATGAAGTCACCTGTGGTTGAATACTCCTTATGTGAAGTCACACATGGTTCAATACTCCTTGATGTGAAGTCACAGATGGTTCAATTCCCTGCTACGATTGGGGTGACATATTGGACACGATGAAGATGTAGTAGTCCTACCAAGCTTACAAAAATAAAAAATAAAATTCTTCATAATTAAACTAAAAATATGGAATTCATATGCCCAAATAAACACGTCTGACATAATTATTCATAATTAAACCATAGCTTTGGAAGTCCATTCTAAAATAAACTCACCTCTTCAAGTATCTATTTTGAAATAAGGTTTTCAGAATTTTAATTTAATTATCAATACTTTTTTTTTTTTCCAAAAGAAAAAATCGTAATTTTATTAATTAAAACAAAATTACATGTTGCAGATGCTATGACGCATTCCATCAGTAGTCGCTGACTGCTGATCAAAGTTCATGAAAACAAGAAAATAATGTACAAGTGGGGAAAAGTCATTCTTTTCGCCCTTTTTTCTTATCAACCTTTCGCCACTCCCCTTGAGTTGGTAATGTAGATACAAGTGCTAGTGAAGTGTCAACCACAAGTTGGGGGTTGTCTTTATCAGAATATGAGGTGTTTGATATGTGATGTCATTTGGATCCGATGGTATCCATTGTTTCTAGTATCTTTACCGACTGTGAGTCCATCAAATCTTACGGATTTAAATCCTCTGCTTTTGGTTCTTTATTCATTTGATTGTTCTTGTTGGGTATGGCATGTTTGGTATCCTATTCATCCTCCTCATTGGAGAGTGGTGGAGAAAATTGCCATCCCTTGGCTTGTTTCCCTGTTTTCTTCTTCCTACGAATGTCTTTTTTGGCTTCTGGACACGTGTTTTGTAGATGTCCTATTTGTCAGCAAGTTCTGCATCTGAATGTTGTATTTTCATAATCTAAGACCTGTGTCTAGCACCTCTGTTTATGCTTCAGATGTATTCAATCTGGAAAACCTCTATTGAGATCTACTTCCACATAAATTTGTGTGAATGTGTAGATTCTTTCCTCCAATCTTTGGGTGTCCATTTTGATATAACACCCAATAGTGTTACTGATTCCTGTAAGAACTTGTTGATTCCAAAGATTTATTGGGAGGTTGTGCAGGTGTACCCAAACTGGCATCCTTGAAATAACCATTGTGTTTGCATCAAATTCTGGAAAGCATGGTGTGATGAAGAGACCCGTGGACACCCAGAACCAAGGTCCTTCCTGAATTATAATATCTCTAGCCTCTGCTGAAGGGAAGTTCACTATGAAGAACCCCTTGGAAGAGAGATGTATTTCACATTGTGTAGTCCAGTTTGTGAAATCCAATGAAATAACTCAATAGGTTTGGGCCTAAAACAATTGAATCTACAAATTATAGCTTTATTTTCAAATATAGTACAGTGCTCACCTATTTCTGGTATATCTATGTTTAATTATGGGGTATACTTCCCCTGATGTGTTTCTGCGTTTTTTGCTGAGCAACTCCCAATTCCTTCTCCCCTATAAGTATTTTTACTGTTATCTGCCATGCCACCTCTTAGTCTCATATTGATAATTATGGTTGACAAAGGTGCGATTTTGTAGTTCATAAGATGCTTAGAGTCCTCGAGGGCTCTGCCCCCATGTATCAAATTTTGTAAACTGGTGGGATGTCCCACTTGTTGGGAGATAAGGTTCTTCAATGCTTCACATAATCAGTTCCATGTACCCAAATCAAATGTGTTTTTCTGACAGGGGTTTTGAAAAAAACTTGGAAATGGAGGGTACTTACTAGGGGTCTGGGTTTTGTTGCCATCTGGGGGTAGCTTGTCCAAGTAGCAGCAATTGCGCTTCACTGCAATGTGGGCTTTGCATTCCCTAACAGGGTTTTGGTGCCCTATTCATGATGATCGTTTATCTGTAGTAGCTCTGCTTTATGCTATTCCATCTTCAACCCCATGGACCTCTATACAACCCCTCTTTCGGCATCGAGTAATTTCACCGGAAGGACATCGAACATTTCCAGGCTTTGTTTCACAGCTTATCTGTCGATCTCGTCTATTTTCGCGTCCCAAGTTCGTATCCGTTCGCTGTATTTGGGGGTTCCATTGAGGAGATGTTTTTCGGATCCCTTTATAGTAAGGGTTTCTTGCTGTTCAGAAGACAAATTCAGGGTTGACTTTATGGGGGTTTCTAATGGCCTTGCGAATCAGAGTTCAATGGTTGGATGAGAGAACTCTGGCTTAAACCTTATGGGCTTTGTGCATATCTCTCGTAGAAGCCGTGCCATCACCATCGCAACCTCAACCCCTGCTACTCTTAAAACCCTGGAACCATGTTCTCTCCTCCGTTGCGTGCTGCCCCAACGATTTTGGTGTTTGTCGTTGGCTCCTTTACTAATAAGTAGCACGACCACCTCCATACAACCCTCACAAGTGACCACATGAAGGGCAGTCTAGCAATCGAAATCTGCTGAGTTGACATCTGTTCTTGAGTCAAGAAAAGCCTCTATGGCCGCAACATCCCCTCCATTGGCCAGATAAAGAAGTTCCATGCTCTCTTACAACATTTCTCTCTCTTTGTCTTCGTCCTGTCTTTGGTTCCATGATGGCGCTGCTATGACCTGAACCATAGAAAAGCTTACTGAAGTGGATGCCATCGAGGGAGTTTGAACCTGTGTCTCTCTTTAATTATCAATACTTAGTAGTTAGATGGTAGGAATTTAACCTTTATGGAATATTCAAAAAAATTATGAAATAAGTTATGACTTTTTTGGACATGTTGTATTGATAAAATGTGGTACTGATAAACCATGGTATTGGCCCATACTATTTTAATAATAATAAAAATATTTACACATTAAGCATCTCTATGGTTAATAATTACAATTTTTTTAATGTATATTGAATTTTTTTAATGTATATATGTTTAACCCATATAATAATTATTTTTATAATTGATATTAATAATAATTTAACCCAGGGTATTGGGAGGGACCAAGAGGGCGAACAACGAGGGTTTATGAGAGTTGCAGTCGGTGAACCATAGCTAGCAGAGGGAAAAAACCTCTAGAAAATGCTGGAGGTACTGTGGAGGAAGGAAAAATAAACATGGAATATGAGATAGGAGAAGCCATAAATAAGGAAAAATATAGCACAAAAGACAAGGAGGTAGAAGACAAAAATCAGGAAGCTAAAGACAAAAAACAAAAGCGACCCTGCAAACCAAAAACATAGATAACACCCAGAGTTATTTTAAATGATCCGACTCTGCAAGTGCATCGGAATCATATGAGGACGTATGCCATCATCTGTAAATTCATGGGATTATGGCCCACTGAAAAAGCTTTATAGTCATGGATCAAATGCCACTGGAACCCTAAAGGGAGTATTGACCTACATTTGGATTCAAAGGGATTATTTACTGTGATTTTCACAAATATTGAAGATAAGGACAGAGTATTTAAATGAGGGCCTTACTTTTATGTAGCAGCAGGACTCTACATGCAGCCATGGATGATGAATTTTGTCCCAGAACAGGAAACTTTCTCTTCAATTGTAGTTTGGGTAAGGCTCTATTCTATACCTCTTGATTACTGGAAAAATGCATGGAGGTAAAGGCGGTAAAAGAGGTCCAAAACAACATCAAGATGAAGGAAAATAGACAAGTCAAAACAAATTCCATGTGCTGGAGGAAGATGAAGAAATCACAAAAGAAGATCAAGCACTGGAAGGAAGTCTTGTGGATAAGGAGAAAAATGAAATTCTGGAATAAACACTGGATAGTGATTATCAGAAGGAAGCTACAATGAGTGATGCAGAACAAGAGATGGATCAGGAAATGACCCGGGATGAAATGGACCTAGAGGACCATGAACTATAGGAAATTCTTGACAAAGAAAACCTAAATCTGGAAGGGTTCTTAATTCATGGAACCAGGGGAGGAGTAGATTCGTTACCTCAAGAAGACCTCAATAGAATACAATAGTTGTTTTAATGGAAAATGAAAGGTAAGGCGTTGGAGAGGGTAAAAATCATCAATAAGCAAGATAACAGAGGGGTGAAAACAATGAAAATGACTCCGGGACTAGCCACTAGAAACCCAGACAAGAAAAGGGGTAGGAAAAAGCAGAATGAACTCTTGATGGAGTGTGGAAAGCTCATGATTGATTCAGGTAAGATGAAAGACCTAGCTAGCTACTCCTTTACAAATCTTTAATAATGAAGTTTACATTGTGGAATATTAGAGGTCTAAGGAGTAAGAGAAAGCATAGAATTCTTAGTAATAGAATGAAACAACAAATGCCAGATATAATCTTCATCCAAGAAACAAAATGTTCCATTAAAAAATGATGACAAATTCATTGCAAATGGCTCAATATATTTCAGTTTCTGGAATTTAAAGCATAGAACACAGTGGGGGGCATACTCACTCTCTCGAACCCCCCAAAAATAGGCATTTTGGATGCCAAGGCATCCAATAATTATTTATCAGTTGTCATTCAACCGGTAGGAGACAGGGATACTTTTCTGGTCACTAACGTTTATGGGCCTCAAAGAATAGATGACAAACTCAGGTTTCTAGATTCCCTTGTGGATCTCAGAGACAGACATGCAGATATACCCTGGATCATGGGAGGTGACTTCAACATGATCAAATCTGTTACAGAGAGAAAAGGGGGAACCGAAACTCTAAGTAAATACTCTTTAGCATTTCAAACCTTTTCAAACAATATGAATCTCGTTGACACTAATAGGAACACTACCCTCTTTACTTAGAATAATAAAAGAGGAGGAGAGTCCCATGTGGCCTCAAAATGAGACAGATCATCATCTTTAAGGATCTCATGCTGACAGATAAAGTAACAACGAGATTTCTTCCCTTTGGAGGCTCGGATCACTGGCCAATTCAATTGGAGATTAAGGGTATTGGAACTCCTAGGAACAAACCTTTTATATTTGAGAATATCTGGCTGTCACACCTAGACTTCATCAGCAATATTGAAAAATGGTGGGTAGAAGATTTACAGATCCAGGGGACAAGAATGTTCCTCCTCCACAAAAGACTCAAGCACATCAAACTCCGGCTGAAAGAGTGGAACAAGAAGGTTTTTGGCAATATTTTTTAGGAGAAAAAAGATGTTGAAAACAAAATAAAGGTTCTCAACCAAGCTCTGATAACGGATGGCTTTAACAAATTCGTAAATGAACAAGTGGATAAATATCATCAAGATTGGGAGAATCTATTAGAAGTTCTAATAGAATTTCCATGCTAGATGGTTTCTTTGGATATAACCAATTTTTGGTAGCTCCAGAAGATAGAGAGAGAACAACATTCACCACTCCCTATGCAAATTTTATGTATTCCAGAATGCCATTTGGTTTAATCAATGCAGGAGCAACATTTCAAAGAGCTATGGATTTAGCTTTTGTTGGAAAACAAATTTATTGTTATTTATCTGGATGATCTAACTATGTTTTCAAACTCTAATGAAATGCACTTAAAACACTTGAGAAATATTTTTGATAGGTGTAGAAAATTTGGAATCTCGCTCAACCCAAAGAAATCCATGTTTTCCATAAAAGAAGGAAAGTTACTAGGCCACATCATCTTGAAAGAAGGAGTGCTAATTGATCCAAAACAAGTCTCAGTTATTGAGGTAATTGGTCTCCCTAGAAATAAAAAGGAAATTCAAGGCTTTTTAGGAAAGATTAATTTTCTAAGGAGAAGTATACCAATTTATGCTAAAATTGTTAAAGATATTACTTAAAAGTTGAAGAAAGATCATGAGTTTAAATGGATAGTGCAGGCTAGATATGCATTTACATAAATAAAAAAGGCTACTTCTGAAGCCCCAATACTAGCGAGTCCTCATTATACAAAACCTTTCAACATTTTCTCTTTTTCCTCTGATACTACTTTAGCTATTGTTTAATACAAAGGAATGATAACCAAGATGGACAACCAATTGCCTTCTTTAGTAAAGGTATGAGAGATGAAGAGCTCAAATATGGAATTATTGAAAAACAAGCATATGCCCTTTTACAAGCTCTAAAAGATTTTAGGACTTATGTCATTCATTCCCCTATTACTGCCTATGTCCCAAACAATTCGATCAAAACAATTTTGACTCAACCTGATACAAATGGTAGGAGAGGGAGATGGATAGCTGAAATTATTGAATTTGACCTAGACATCAAATCCACTAGGCTAGTAAAAGGACAAGGTTTAGCCAAGTTGTTGGTTGAATCTAACTGCAAAGTTTTGGGAATAAACACTATCATGGAGATATCAAGAGACAAGAATCCACATGAACCTTCCTCTAGTTCAGGAGAGAATAATCCACAAGAACCTTTTTCTTTAACAGATTCAAATGCCTCTTCCACTTCTCATTGAGGAAAAATTACTGCTATCTAAATGGTATGATGATATTGTAAACTTTCTTTGTGATTTTGAATATCCTCCTGATAACACCAAAAATCAATGTAGAACTCTTAAATTAAAGGCTATGAAGTATTGTATTATCAATGCTAACCTTTATTCAAAAGATTCATTAAATATTTTACTTCTATGCTTGACTGAGAGTGAGACAAAAGGTGTTATTGATCATATTCATGAAGGAATATGTGGAGGTCATTATTCTTGGAGAGAAACAACACACACAATCTTGAGAGCATGTTTCTATTGGCCAAACTTGTTTTCATAGGTTGGAGCAAAGGTTGGAAACTGCATTCCATGTCATATTTTTATTGGTAAATAAAGATTAGAAGCACTCCCCCTATTCCAGTCAGCCTCCTGTCTTACAATGGGATCTATATTTCATTGGAGAGATACATCTAGCATCAACTAATCAGCACAGATGGATCTTAACTACCACAAATTACTTTACAAAGTGGGTAGAAGCTATCCTAGTTGAAAATGCTACAGATATTGTTGTCACTAAATTCATTGAGGAAAATATATTATCTAGATTTGGTTGCCCTCATCAGATAGTCACAGATAATGCACAAGAATTTGGTAGTCTTAAATTGAGAGAATTCTACCAGAAATATCATATCCTTTTGCATCATTCTACTCCATGCTACCCTCAAGGGAATGCACTGGAAAATTCATCTAATAAAATCTTGGTAAAGGTAATAAAAAATGTCGTAGTAGATCATAAAAGAAATTGGGACAATCATCTTAAGTACGCAGTTTGGGCAAACATAATTTCACCCAAAATATCAACAGGTAAATCCCCGTTTGAGCTTCTCTATGTCACTGAGGCTATTCTTCCTACACAGTTAGCTTTCCCTGTCCTGAATTTTTTACAAGAGACAAATGAAGAACCTAATGAATTTTCTAGAAGAATTAATCATATTGTAGAAATGAATGAAGATAGAGGTGAAGTTTAGTACAAACTCAATATAAAAACAAGATGAAAACTTTGTTTGATAGGAAACCTAGTGATCTGAACATGGGGCACTAAAGGCTTCTTGTCAAGCTTACGAGAACCTCTTCCACTTCCAAAGCTTAAATATTCCCAAGATATTATGATTAAGCAATTGCGGAATTAATAGTGCTTGAAAATAGGTGTATGTTGGTGTTTGTTTTTAATTGTTCAATGCTTTAAATTTGGTTTTTATGCTGATATGTAAATACAAGTGGCAGTAAATAATGTAACAATAAACTAAACACATAGAACAACAATATAATATGGATTTCACCCAAAACTCTTGGGCTACGTGTCCTTGAGCTCTAGTCAACTCAACTAGGGTCTGTGGGATTTTGGAAAAGTCCTTTTACAATCTCCATGCTCAACTCCATTTGTTTACATAGAACACAATGGGCTTAGAACACCAGCTTATCCATGGCTCTTAAGCTTTCTAGCTTTCTCGCTCTGGCTCTCACTCTAGCTCTCGGCTCTACCTCTGGCTCTGGCTCTTGGCTCTGGCTCGTGGCTCTGGCTTTCATTCTGGCTCTGGCTTTGGCTTTGGCTCTAGCTCTAGCTCTTAGCTCTCAATATTGGCTCTCAGGGCTTGACTTTCAACTCTTGGATATGGCTCTGTGAGCTATCAAGAGTTTGCTTGACCTCCAAGTGACTATCTCAGCAACTTTCAGCTCTCTGGTTTTTCGCTTGACCTCCAAGCAGCTCCAAAAACTCCCTCTGCTACCTACACTACCCACTACCTTGTCAATTGAGATCTCTAGATTTCTTGAGGCATCCTTCTAGCTCTATGGCTTCCCCAGCCATTTCTCTGCATGTAATCATTCCTCTACAGCTCTGCAGCTTCTTGTTCTCCTTGTCTCTTTGACTAGCCATCTGGCTCTGTGGCCTGTGGCTCTCTTTGCATTAAAAACACATCATTGTCTGTAAAACGCTCACTTGCAGTGTGGCACAATGATTAGGGGAAATTACAAAGGAATCAGGGCTTTCCTTCAGGCAAAAACCGAAAATCGAACAAAATTCCAATACAGAGAGATTTACTGGAAATACACTATTGGGCGCAAAGTTCCGGACTTCAAATTCTATGAAATCGCGATCATATCCCTATCAAGTCCACCATTTTATGCCTATCACAAGCCCACTGTTGATCTGGATGATCTCCGATCCAATGGCTAACAACCATTTCGGGTGGCTTATGTGCATGGAGATTACCCACCCGAAAAGGCAGTTTTCTCTCTCTTGCGCCATGCCACGTGTCAGCTAGTGTATGGGATCGAGCAGAGCCCGTCCAATACCACTTACCGCCTGAGGCCTGCTCAAAATCCCACTTACCACAAAACTCAAATAACACAAAGCCACATCTATAAACCTTTCAGGTCTGACTTTATCACTCCGAGTCATTTCCTTCATATTTCAGTTCTATAACGGAAATGTGCTAATGCATAGAAAAAGCCCGAAAGCACTTTTATATCAAAACTCAAACTTTATAGGGCTGCATTTATAAACCTTATTGGGTCCACACCCTAATTTCTAATCGCAATAATGTTGTGTCAATGACCCTTGGTATCGGTGATCACTGATCACCAATCACTGATTGTCGATATTGGTGTATCGCTATCAGCCTTGTCGCTATATCGCACATCACCATCGCAACAGCCCCGGGGTCTTCCCTTTAACCATGATGACCATTGATCCACTGATTCACCGATCATCAATATCGCACCTCGTGTATCACATCAGCAGGGGTCTATGTCCTTGTTACTCCGATCGATGATCACCCCAATCCCCGATATCACAATCGTTAATCACATGTCACCTTGTGTGGGGTCCCAATATAGGGCAAAGGTCTACCTCCGATGTGATAAGTCAGAAGTCACAATCAGGGAGTCCTTCTGCCTTTACCTTAAGTCCTCCTTTTAACATCTCCGATGCGATTTTCCTTTATAAGGCCTGAAGCCCATTTTTGGAAGAATTTGCCTCCTTTTCAAAGGACCATGGAAAAATTCTTTCTGCAATAACTTCTTCATCCAAAGTCCATTTCAGCCCATTCAAGTTGTAGTAGATTTAGAATGAAAGGATCTATGCAATGGGACTATTTCCAAGAGCATCCTTGGACTTTCACTTTCCTCAGTGAGAAATACTTTAGACTTAGAAGTCTATCTAAGATCCATTTTGGATCACACCTTCCCACTAAAAGAACTTTTGGTCTCCAAAAGACTAATATACTGATCTGAATAGTAAATGAGAGTAACAACACCCTCTTCTTTCAGCCTTCATACACTTGCCTTGCATAGTGCCTCTAAACCAAATCCTTTGACTGCTCTCCTTCCTGGATGTGTTGGTCCTCTTGGGAAGAACTATTTTCCTCCTTGACTTCATGCAAAACTCCTGCTGAGATGGTCATAGAAGGTATTTTGAACTTCTCTGCCTTGATCATTGATCCAAGGTAGCTCAAACAAATGTGAAGTTACATTTGCTTCACAAAATTTCATTTGTACCTATTTGAAAAGCTGCCAACAACAACTGTTAACAACAACAAAAATACAGAAAACAATTGGATGGCCTAAAGTCTTGCTTCAACAAAAGAAATAGATTTCACATCTTGTGAATACCTCCATGTCTTACATCTGCATACAAATGATGGACAAGATAACAAGCCCACAAAACATGCCTTTAAAACAAATGACCCTTCAAGTCAAGCATGTAGAAAAAGACCATTAGGATTCTTTTTAAAAAGATGAAACACTCATCATCATCTCCATCTTGGAGACTAGGTTAACTTCTCCCAAGTCAACATTGTATCACATGCATGTCAAAGCAATCAACCCTGTAAGTTAATTACACATACATGTTCAAATACAAGGAAATCATCAACATCCCTGTGTTCATGCATATCAAGCTTATGCATGCATTTCATCCTTCAACTTTCACTTAAGCACAACATACTTTTGAAGTTGAAATGAAACATAATGTTGCAGCAACAAAATGAGTCTCCTACTCAACTTTTCCATTCACCTTTTTGGTAAAATCTGGCAACTTGCATCTCATTAACAAAGAAATGCAAATAGATGCATCAATAGACATGCAATCTTAATTGGATAAGAACTCTAACCATTTCTCACCAATCCATTTCAAGGTCTTTCCTTTGTCTACACATCAGCATCAACATGTGAATCATCTTGAAACACATCATCCATGGAAACTTCCTTTCCATTTCTGCCATTTTCTCTTTCCACCTTCTTCAAGTTTCGTGGAAGCATTGTTGGATTCAAAGTTCAACATTTTGCAGCAAGATGTCCTTGCTTATGGAAGTAAGTGCAACACATGTGCATCCTCTTGATAGCATGATTTGCCTTGTCCAATGGACCTTTGGCTTCTTGCTTCCTTTCCTTCAATAGTTCCCTGTATGTGGCCATTCTCTTCCAACATCTAGAAACAGTATGGTTATTTAAACCACAAAAGGAAGATGCAACTATTTTCCAATGCTTACATGGAAATTTATCATGCTTATCATAATCAAAAGGAAAATGTTTAGAACTAGATTTATGCCTTTCTCTTTCACCTTTATTACCTTCATGAGGAGGTGAACTAAATGAATAAGTAGCTCCCTTTGGAACACCATCAACCTCTTCAATGGTTTCAAAGTTTCCACAACTCTCTGGTTCAAGTGCATGCTTATGAACACTTGCATCCTGCAAATGATGTTTCAAGCTATTGCATTCTCCATGAATACCATATTCACAATCTTGAGGTAGAAGACCTGCAATGAAACTCCCTCTTGGAGCTATTTCAATGGCCTTCATGGAAGCTTTGGAACTTTCTCCATACGACTGTCCATATCCAAGACCCAAATATTTAGGCCTTTCCTCAATCATTATTGGCTCAACAATACCCTGTGCATGTTTAGCGAAGCCTTTTCCTTCATAGCCCATCTTGGAAATTAACTTGGAACCTATGTCTTTGGTATGTTTTTCAAAAGAACCAATACAAGAATTCTTAGAAGAATTTGAAGACAAATAGGAATGGTTTACCTCTTCTTCAAGTTGATACTTGACTAAGGCTTCTTTGGAAACAAAGTGTTGTGACTCCAACTCATGCATCCTTTTTAGGTTCATATTTGCGATATGAAGTTGCCCCTCCATTTCCTACAATTTGTCAGAAAGCATCTGCTTCTCTTCCTCCACGGAATTCAACTTCTCCCTAAGTATGCTACTCTTCCTTCCATCCTCATACATTTCCCCCACCATATCCATCATGGCGAACAATTCTTGCTTCATGTCTCCATCAAAGAATCTTATGATGAAGGCGGAATTTGAGGACTCACTTGTAGAAGTTGTCATTATCAAAATGAACAAAAGAACTTCAAACAAGATTAAACAAAAGCTTATTCAAGCAACCTTTTGTGACAAACCTCTTGTTTTTTAAGGATGGCCTTCAAGTCCTTTGGGATAAGAAGAATGCCTTCAGCCATTCTTCCTTCTTGTCCTTCTTGGACTAAGCTATCAATAGATTTCCCTTCACCTCTGCAAACTCAAACAATAGTTAGTTTGGAACAAGCATACAATCAATCAGACAATCAATCCTTAACTGCCCAAACAAGCATTCTGATTTGATACCACTTTCTCTCGTATAACCAGCTTTGATATCACCTTCTTGAAGGTGGGTTTAACTAATCTTAGGCTCTGATACCACCTGATCTAAACATGGGGAACTAAAGGCTTCTTGTGAAGCTTACAAGAACCTCTCCCACTTCCAAAGCTTAAATATTCCCAAGATATTATGATTAACAAATTGCGGAATTAATAATGCTTGAAAATAGGTGTATGTTGGTGTTTCTTTTTAACTATTAAGCGCTTTAAATTCGGTTGTTTATGCTGATATGTAAATACATGCGACATTAAATAATGCAGCAATAAAACAAACACACAGAGCGACAATATAATATGGAGTTGACCCAAAACTCTTGGGCTACGTCTCCTTGAGCTCTAGTCAACTCGACTAGGCTCTCTGGGATTATGGAAAACTCCTTTTACAAGCTCCACGCTTAACTCCATTGGTTTACACAGAACATAATTGGCTTAGAACACCATCTTATCCCTGGCTATGAGGCTCTCCGGCTTTCTGGCTCTAGCTCATGGCTCTGGCTCTTAGCTCTGGCTCTTGGCTCTGGCTCTGGCTCTGGCTCTTGGCTCTGGCTCATGGCTCTCACTCTCGCTCTAGCTTTGGCTCTCACTCTGGCTCTGGCTCTGGCTCTTAGCTTTAGCTCTTGGCTCTTAGCTCTTGGCTCTCAGCTCTTGGCTTTGACTCTGTGAACTATCAGTAGTTCACTCGACCTCCAAGCAACTGTCTCAACAACTTTCAGCTCTCTGGCTTTTTACTCGACCTCCTAGCGACTCCAAAAACTCCCTTTGCTACCCGTGCTACCTGCTACCTCATCAATTGAGCTCTCTGGCTTTCTTGAGGTATCCTTCTGGCTCTTCGGCTTCCCCAGTCATTTCTCTACGTGTAATCATTCCTCTGTGGCTCTGCGGCTTCTTCTTCTCCTTGTCTCTTTGACTGGCCATCTGGCTCTGTGGCTCTCTCTATGTTACAAATACATCATTTTCTATAAAAAAACCGCTTGCAGCGTGGCACAATGATCAGGGGCAATTACAAAGGACTCAAAGCAAAACCCAAAAATGGAACAAAATTCCAATACACAGAGATTTACTGAAAATACACTATCGGGCGCAAAGTCCCGGAGTTCAAATTCTATGAAATCGCGCTCATACCCCTATCGAGTCCGCCTTTTTATGGTTGTCGCAAACGCACCATTGATCTGTGTGATCTTCGATCCAACGGCTAACAGCTGTTTCGGGTGGTTTATGTGCACAAATATTACTAGCGTGAAAAGGTTGTTTTCTCTCTCCTACGCCATGCCACGTGTCATCCAATGTATGGGATCGAGCAAAGCCCATCCAATACCACTTATCGCCTGAGGCCCGCCTGAAATCTCGCTTACCATGGAACTCAAATAACACAAAGCCGCATCTATAAACCTTTCGAGTCTGTCTTTATCGCTAGGGGTCATTTCCTTCGTATTTCGGTTTTATAACAAAAATGCGCTAATACACAGAAAAAGCCTGAAAATACTTTTATATCGGAACTCAAAGTTTATAGGGTCGCATTTATAAACCTTATCGAGTCTGTTCCCTGATCGCTAATCGCAATCACACTGTGTCAACAGCCCTTGGTATTAGGGATCATCGATCGCCAATATCATCGTATCGTTATCGACCCCATCGCTATCGACCCCATCGCTATATCACACATCGCAATTGCAACGGCCCCGGGGGTCTTCCCTTTGACCATGCTGACCACTGATCCACCGATTTTTGATATCGCACCTCGTGTATCGTGTCAGCAGGGGTCTATGTCGCTACTCCTCCAATCATCGATCGCCCTGATCGTCGATATCATAATCTCTAATCACATGTCACCTTGTCTGGGGTCTCGATATTGGGTGAAGGCCTACCTCTGATGCGATAAGTTGGAAGTTGCAATCAGGGAGTCCTTCCACCTTTTCCTTAAGTCCTCCTTTTAACATCTCCAATGCGATTTTACTTTATCAATCCTTAAGCCCATTTTTAGAAGAATTTTTCTCCTTTTCAAAGGACCATGGCAAACTTCTTTCTACGATAACTTCTTCATCCGAAAACCATTTCAGCCCATTCAAGTTGCAGTAGATTCAGAATGAAAGGATCTACGCAATGGGACTATTTCCAAGTGCATCCTTGGACTTTCATTTTCCTCTGTGGGGAACACTTCAGACTTAGAAGTCTATCCAAGATCCATTTTGGATCAGCTAGAGAAAGAGGTTTATGGGAAGGAGTTTTGGTTTTAAAAGGGGATGCTCGAAGAGAATAAAATGGCAAACATGGTCAATTTGATCATATTTGGCTAAGGCCATTGAGCATTGCAGAGGTTAAAGGAAACAATACTTTCAAAAACCTTGGAGGAGCATACTCTACATTTCCTATTAATGGACGTTATCTCAAGCACTATATTCAGTACTGAAAGATGTTACAATCATAATTCGTTGTACATTTCCAATTTTATTTACTTTTTCATGGAAAGTGTGATTTTCACAGCAAAGACTTCATAGCCTGAGGAGAAGGCACATGGATTTGCATGTTCTCTGAATCTCCAGGAAATGCAATCCTGAGATGGAGTCGATGTTGTAACATAATTCTGCGTTTTACATTTATATGTCAAAAATGAAAAAGAAGGAAATGAAAAAAAAAAATAAAATTAAAAATAATAATAATATATCTATATATATATATATATAAAATAGATAAAAAAAAGTTTTATTTAAAAATAGATATGAAAAAAATGAAAAAAAAAAAATTTGATGAAAACCCTTACAAAACTAAAAAATATTTGAGCCAGCTTAAATGCTACATTAGATGTTAAATTGATGAAGTTAATTACTTTAAATCTCAATTATAATTGTGATTAGTTAGTTTCTAATAAAGTGTTTTTTGATGCGACTTGGTTTTTGTTTATGATATCGATTGCACTATAATAAAGCACCATGATCTTTCCCCCCAGATTAATGTCTCTCGATGATTTCAGATGCCCATTTCCCCTCCAACAATTAATCAAGAGGGAGGGGGGTGCGGGAAAAAAAGTGGATCCCCTCAATCCCGCTTTATGTACGTGTCACTCCCCCGATGATTTCAGACCCTCCTCCACCTAAACCACTTACTGCTCACCCCCCCTCCGAAATCCACATTCCCTCGTTCCCACCTAAATAAAAATTCCATTCCCTCTCCCACCAGAATAAAATAATCAATCCCCCTTCGCCAAGTGTCCCATTCCTATTTCAACTACAGCTTACCGTTAATTATGTGTTTAAGGATATAACTATTTTCGAATTTAATGAATACGCTCCATTAAAATATATTTATAAATGGTAAATGCTTTCAGTTATAAAATAAAAAATCCTCATTCAACTATTCCTTTCTCTGTATTGTTCTACGAACTAAGTGACTGATCCTGCTACTGCAACCAAAAAATTCAGCCGAGCAACTTTCTTCCTCAGATATTGCAACCAGCTAACTCTCGAGTAACTATAGTCTCACGTTCCATTTCTTTCTCCAAATGTCTTCTAAGGGTAAATCTAAAACTGTAGTAGAAAATCTTATGCTTCCCCCTATAATTGACCTAGATCACCAACCATTAGTAGATCAACATTATAAAATCTTTGAAACCAATTGTGACTTTGATCTCTATGAAATCCACAATTGGTTAAAAACAAAATTTGTTGATCTCAGTGACAAATTGAGTTTGTGGGACTCTTTCCTACCTCAATTTGTTTTTCCACAAACTCACCATTTCCTAGAATTTGTCTCATGGTACCATTTCAAATATATATCTAGCGAGGGATCTATTGTTGCCCAAAAAAATGACATCTTATCCACAATTACCTTTGAATCCATATGTGAGATACTTCAAATCCAAAATCCAACCTCTCTACACCCTTTCTCCATAGACTCCCTAATGGAACTCTATAAAAGCCTAACCTTTCCCCACAGAGCTAAAATTTTTGAGACATTTCTGCTTGAAAATATTCAATTGCCAAGAACAAACCCACCTTACTCGTCCTCAATGTTTCCAGAGATGAAAGAACAAGTAATTTCTTTAGTTTATCTTTTTTTGGGCTATAAAATCGATCAATGGGTTGATGAAGGAACCATAGGTTTCCCATCAGTGTTCTCATCCGGAGAAAACCCTTCATTTATTTTACATTATAGCGAATTCTTGGTAGAGTCTCAAATTTTTTACCGAAGGAGTTTTCAAGCATGCGTCAGTCTTGGTTTACTTGTTCTTAGTTCATTAATCAGATAGATTTCAATTTCCATTGCAGAAACTAGATGAATAGGGAAATCCATAGTCTATGATTCAATGGACTTCCTTGCTAAGAAAGAATTCCAATGAATTCACTTTCAATGATTATATGGATTAGTTTTTATACATAGTTTCTTTCGTGCTCAATAGTGATGATGAACCTAGAATTGGACCTAAGATTAAGAGAATTCTACATATCAATGAATAGACAAAGACAAGTCATTGGTACCTATATCAAAATTACATAGAGATCAGAGTATATAGATGTGAATTGCCTCCATACAAATTTCCTAAGTTTTTTTCGATAAGGATTTTTGCATTAGACTGTATTAGGAAAATGATAAATATGGATGAGATGCGCTTTGTGTTAGCCAAAAAGAAATCTTAGTTTAAGATCAAAACTCAGGTTGGACCTTTCATTTGTAATTCCATAACAACATCAAAGGATGTGAATCTTCTCCTTAAACAAATGAAATTCAAACTTAGTTTTTCATGGTCATATGATCCTCTAAGAATTGTCTCAAAACTGAGGGTAGAGAAAAAAAATACTCCTTATGCTCACACTCCTAAACCTTAAATTGACAAGTATATGAATCAAGATGAATGGAAAGAAAATACATTGGAAAAAGCAGAAGAAAAGGTACTTTCTTCTACAACATCACAGACTCCAGTGCCATACGAAAAGAAAGATAAAAGACCAAGGGAAGATGTTTCCCCTCTAGTTTCAAAAATTCAAGGGAAAGAATTCCAAATATACAAAAAGAAGTAGAAAACTAATCCAACAAAAGAGTATTTCTAAGAAGATAACACAGAGACTACCATAGTCTTAACAGGTCCTTATGCTACTACTTTCCCTTCGAATGAAGAAATTTTTATAAGGTCACCATCATCTTCAGCTTCTCAAGATTCATTAGAAACATCTTGAATAGGAGAATTAGCTAGTGATCAGGCTGAACCAATTATATTTGAAAGATATAAGGAAATCAAAAGGAAGAATGACATTTTAAAACTTACAACCTTATTCTTAGTTCTAAAAGAAAACATCATCATCACAACACATACTTCTCTCTACTTTTGATACCGATAAAGGAAAAATGAAAATTATTTTCCTTGAACCCGAAGTTCCTTTTCCTAAGACTACATATGAATACAAAAAATCCATTTTTTCTTTTGATGTTCAACAAATCCATCATATTTTGATCAAATGGATTTGCATAAACAGAGAGGTGAAATGTTATATTCTTCTCTGACAAAATCCGCGATGGCAATATCTAGACTCTAGGCTTTAGTAAATAATATCTAGTTTCAGTTAAAATTAGAAAAGTATATTCTTTGGCTAAAGACACCAAAATAAAGTTTTTAGAGGATTTTGTGATTAAACTGGGATATGATCCCAGTAATGTAAAAGTTGTTGAGGAGATAATTAGAAGAAAAAATTTTGAAATTGCAACCTTAAGGAAACAACTCAAACTTCCATCTACTGAGGATCCAAAAACAAAGGAAGTTACTGAACTAGAAAAGGAGAAAGAAGATATGTTCAAAATCATCAATGAACAAAATGCACAAATTCAGAAAATGGAGACCGAAATTGAAAAACTACTGAAAGTGAAAGAGAAAAAAATCAACTCAATCAATGGTCGTTCCTCTAACAACATTTCCAATCACATGTACATCAACAATGGGGTCTTCTAATTCAACAACTACTACAATAGTGGAGACACTATCTACAGGTACAACAACTGAATTAATCAGAGCTATGGAAGATTTATCTATCAGAGGGTAGGAGATTGAAAAATTGAAAGATCAACTTACTAATGTCCAATAACAAAAATTTAAAATTGATAATGTTTATTTGTCAGAGTTTCAGAAAAATCACAGGTTAAATTAGAGGATATAATTTCTAGAGAATGAATATTCTATGGCACAGACAATTGCACAAGCAGAGGAGAATATATGGATAGAGATTAATGAAGCCATGAATGAAATTTGGTCTTCAATTGAAATTATTTTTGAGAAAGAAGAGTTAGTGGAGAAACCAGAGAAGGTCATAGAAGATGTAAAGGAAGATTTGGGTCAAGAACCTAGGATAAGCTATTGCTTTGATAAGGATTTTGAATTCAAAGACAAGAGAAGAACTGAAAGAATGTGAGATTGAAGATAGAATTGAGACCACTCTTGAAGTAAGAAGAGTTTCTACTAAAAAGAAATTTAATGCTATAGTTAGAGAATAAATGTCATAATCTCGAGGCCAACAATCAAAAATTCTATAGAAAATCTAATATACTGCATAAAAAAGGACATCCATGTTTAAAGGGGATGGGAGACAAATTAGTTCAACTGGAAGACTATTAAATATATATATTATTAGGATTATTAGTATTTATAGCAACAAAGAAGTCCAAGTTTTCCACTATAAAAGGAAAAATTATAGGGAAGACTTTCATGGAAGGCTTAAAAATTGACTTATTAATCAAGCATGAAATAAAACATTTGTTTATAGTCAAGCCCACTTTCCAGAAATATACCGAAGTGGATGAAACATATAGAAAGTTTATTAAATATTCCATTCCAGATGAAGAAAGATGAGATAAATTGTGTCAGCTTCTTGATTGAACAGATTTTGATCTTCAACAACAAAGCAACAACCTTTTTAGTGTGAGTCATCACTAGAATCCTCTAAATCAGTGCCTCGGTGCCAGAAAGCTTGAGCAGTTTAATTTTCCTATATTCTTGAACTATTTTTGTAAACAATTTTTTTGATATTTTGCAAAGAAATCTTGATATTTAAATCAAGATACATTTTAAGAGAATTGTATAGATACTTCATAGATTAAAGTCTAAAGGGTTGAACCCTTGTGATAAACTATTGAGTATAATTGTATTCGTTGAAGTTTTTCTGATATTAATGAAAGGATTCTGAATTTGCCTCAAAGAAACGTGTGTTTTTGTGAGTTATTCATTATTATTTCATTTCATATTGTAAATTTGTGCATATTTTAATTTTGAACGAAGAAATTTGGGTAAGATAAGATTGAGTGTCAACCTGTCTAAAATCCCCTGTGAAGTTATTATATATTAAAGAGATTTAGTTTATTGGACAGTTTCTCTGTTCCAGTAGTATTGGTGCACAAGAAGGATGGATCATGGCACATGTGTCTAGATTACAGGGAGTTCAACAAGCTCACTATTAAAGATAATTTTCCCATTCCTGTCATTGATGAATTACTGGATGAATTGCATGGATCAATTTACTTCACCAAGTTGGATCTTCGTTCAGGATATCATCAAATTGGAATGAAGACTGAAGATATTCCGAAAACAACATTTAGAACTCATGAGGGTCATTATGAATTTTTGGTCATGCCTTTTGGCCTTACCAATGCACCTTCTACATTTCAAGGTTTGATGAATTCCATTTTCAAACCCTTCCTTAGAAATTTTGTGTTAGTATTTTTTGATGATATACTAATCTACAACAAGTCTTGGAAGGATCATGTTGAACATGTTGACACAATGCTACAACTATTGGAGGAGAAACAATTATATGCAAAAAGATCCAAATCTTTCTTTGGAGTACAAGAGGTGGATATCTGGGTCATATTGTATCTCATGAAGGAGTTAAGGTAGACCCTAGCAAAATTAAAGCCATTAAAGAATGGAAAATCCCCACATCCACAAAGCATGTGCGAGGATTTCTTGGGTTGAAAGAGTATTATCACAAGTTTGTTAAGAATTATGGGAGAATAGTAGCACCTCTAACAACATTATTGAAGAAAGATGCATTTTCATGGACTCCAGAAGCAACAAAAGCCTTTGAACATCTTAAAGAGGCAATATGCCAAGCACCAGTCTTAGCTACACCAGACTTCACAAAAACTTTTATTGTGGAATGTGATGCTTCAGGAAATGGAATTGGTGTTGTTTCAATGCAAGATAAAAGACCCATTGCTTTTGAAAGTCGTCCAATCAAGGGAAAGTTTTTACACAAAGCTATTTATGAGAAGGAAATGTTGGCAATACTCCATGCACTTAATAAATGGCTGCCCTACCTAATGGGAAGACACTTCAAGGTAAAAACGGATCATGATAGCCTTAAATACTTTTTAGAACAAATATTATCCTCTTAAGAGCAACAAAAGTGAGCCACATAATTGTTGGGTTATGACTTTGAAATCATCTACAAAAAAGGGAAGCAAAATGTGGTGGTAGATGCACCCTCAAGGATGAGAATGTGGAAGCATTGTTGTGCGCCATTTCTATTATCCAACCAGATTGGATAAATGAAGCAAGGGAGGAATGGAAGAATGACAAAGAAGTATGGGAACTTATTCGAAAGTTACAAGAAGATTCCAGTACATCCGATACATTTAGCTGGAAAAATGATTCATTATGGTACAAAGATCTCTTATATCTCTGTAAGAATTCCCAACTCAAACAAAAGATTCTTATGGAATTGCACACTTCTGACTTAGGAGGGCACTCAAGATTTTTAAATACTTACCACAGGGTTAAGAAGGAATTTTTTTGGGATGGGATTAAATCGGATATTCAAAAGTTTGTGGCGGAATGTTTGGTTTTCCAACAAAATAAAGTGGAAACAATTAAGACACTGGGTCTATTACAACCTTTATCCATTCCAAGCCAACATTGGGAGGAGGTTTCAATGGATTTTATCACAGGTTTACCCAAGTCTGAGGGAAAGAGTGTCATCATGGTGGTAGTTGACAGACTTACCAAGTATGCACACTTTTGTGCATTATCACATCCATTTAAAGCCAGTATAGTTTCTAGTGCATTTATGGAAACAATTCAAAAGCTACATGGAAACCCAAAGATTATTGTAAGTGACAGAGATCCCATTTTCACTGGAAATTTTTGGACAAAATTATTTTCTTGTCTTGGTACTCAGTTAGCTGATAGCTCATCTTATCATCCTCAATCTGATGGGCAAACTGAGATAGTAAACAAATGTTTGGAAGGATATCTTCGTTGCTTTGTATCTGATAAACAGACACAATGGGTCAAATGGTTGCCTCTGGCTGAATGGTGGTATAACACTTCCTTCCATACAGCAACAAAAATGACCCCATTTATGGCACTTTATGGATATCAGCCACCGTCCATCACATCATATTTAAGAGAAAATTCTAAGGTTCAAGCAGTGGAACATCACATCAAGCATCAATAACAAGTCCTCCAACTCTTAAAGGATAACCTCATGTTGGCGCAGAATAGAATGAAACAACAGACAGATCAACATCGCAGCGAAAGAAGTTTTGATGTGGGTGATTGGGTATTCCTACGGCTACAACCATATAAACAAATGTCCCTCAAGCAAGCTAAGAAGGATAATAAATTATCACCAAAGTATTATGGTCTGTACAAGGTGTTGCAAAAGATTGGTACGATGGCATACAAATTGGAGCTCCCTGCAGCTTCTCGAGTGCACCTAGTTTTCCATGTTTCATCTTTAAAGAAGGTTATAGGCAAAAAGCTCCCAGTTCAAACAATATTTCCAGAACTTGAAGTGGAAGGAAAAATTATATTGGAACGAGAAGTAGTCACAGAAACAAGAACTTGACAACTACGAAATTGATCAATTTCAGAGTACCTCATCAAGTGGAAGAACTTATCCACTAAATATTCCACATGGGAGGATGAGAATTTTATACAGAAGCATCCAAAACTACTCAAGTGTTGAGGACAACACTTTTTTGAAGGAGAGGGGCATGTTAGGTCCCTATAATACTAGTGATTACCCATTACATTGTAGTTGTATCCCTTATAATATTTTTGTGCCCCTATTGTCCCCATATGTTATTACTGTGCCCATAGATCCTCTATTATTATTGTGGATTTATATTATTATGTTAGGTCGGTTGGGTTATTATTTTGACTCTTAGACTCCTATCTATAGAAGAGGTTTTGTCATTTGAATCATCCAAGAATTGTTCATTTGTGTAATGTAAAGGGGGTTGCCCCCTCGAAGAGGCTGAATTCTAAGGCGTTCAACTATCTTTTCTATCCTTTTTGTGAGCTGGGTTCATAACAGAGGAGGTGTACATCGAGCAACCAGAAGGTATTGAGACATTTGATCGAGAGTTTTATCTATGCAGACTCAGGCGAGCATTGTACGGTCTCAAACAAGCACCTCGTTTAGTCAGTTTACTTGTGTCGCCAATTTACTCAATAAATTTGAGTTGGAGGAGTTAGATTTCAGTTAAACATGCATGATTTCTACTTTGTAGCAACCAAGGTTAGTTATTTCAAGTTGTTTTTAGTTAAACTAGTTCTAACTATTGAAGGAATTACTGGAAGGTGAGTTGGCTTCTTGATTGAACAAGTTTTGATCTTCAACAACAAAGCAACAACCTTTTTAGTGTGAGTCATCACCATAATCCTCTAAATCAGTGCCTCAGTGCTAGAAAGCTTGAGCAGTTTAATTTTCCTATATTCTTGAACTATTTTTGTAAACAATTTTTTTGTTATTTTGCCAAGAAATCTTGATATTTAAATCAAGATACTTTTTAGGAGAATTGTATAGATACTTCATAGATTAAAGTCCAAAGGGTGGAACCCTTGTGATAAGCTATTGAGTAGAATTGTATTCATTGATGTTTTTCTGATATTAATGAAAGGATTCTGAATTTTCCTCAAAGCAGCGTGTGTTTTTGTGAGTTATTCATTATTATTTCATTTCATATTGTAAATATCTGCATATGTTTAATTTTGAACAAAGAAATTTGGGTAAGATAAGGTTGAGTGCCACCCTGTCTAAAATCCCCTGTGAAGTTATTATATATTAAAGAGATTAGTTTATTGGATAGTTTGTCTGAGATAACTCCTCTACATATTTAAATTGTCACTTCTTCATCAATTTAAATATATTTTTGTTGGGCTATGAACATTGGTTACATACATATTTTCCATATCGTTAATTAAATGCTCTATTTGAATATTTGATAGAGCATATATTCTCTCATTTTTTCCTTACACATCTATTTTAAACCAAGACCAACAAATAAATAAGTTGTGGGTTCGAGATGGATATTCAAGGTTAATCATGCAGCATATGGAAGCATAGAGAAGTATAAGGCCAAATTTGTGGCCAAGCGGTAGTTTCAAGTTGAGGAAATTGGCTACAAGGAGATCTTTTCTCCTGTAGCAAGCTACTAATCCATTAGATGAATTCTTGTTGTGGCTACACACATGAGGTGGAAGATCCACGAAATGGATGTAAAAACAACATTTCTCAATGGGATTATCGAGGAGGAGGTGTACATCAAGCAACCAGAAGGTATTGAGGCATTTGATCGAGAGTCTCATCAGTGCAGACTCAGGCGAGCATTTTACGGTCTCAAACAAGCACCTCGTTTAGTGAGTTTACTTGTGTCGCCAATTTACTCAATAAATTTGAGTTAGAGGAGTTAGATTTTAGTTAAACATGCATGATTGCTACTTTGTAGCAACCAAGTCCAGTTATTTCAAGTTGTTTTTAGTTAAACTAGTTCTAACTATTGAAGGAATTAGTGGAAGGTCAGTTTTGCTGTGGGGCTTCAGTCAAACTCAATAATCATCTAGTTAACTAATCAATCAACCCAAAATAGCTAGTGCATGCAGAGAATTCAAGTTTCCGAGATGTGGTGGAGATTCCAAGGTAGTGTAGCATTTGTTGTAGACTAGTCTTGAGTGTACAAGTGTTGCATGCATTCAGATGATCAACCTTGGGAATTGCACAATCCATTTTGGAGAAATTCCTAAATAATAGGGGCCTAATTTCTCAAAGAATTGCACAAGGAAATAGGGTATCGAGCAAAGGAAAAATTTGACTAAGTCTGGGTCAGAGTTTCTAAGTGAGTATTCGCTTGTAGGTTGTGCTCAGTTGAGCAAAGAAACTGTAATACATTTCTATTCATCAGGCTAATGAAAGGAGGCATTGGGGTTTTTAGCAAATTGGTTTCCCCAAGAAAAACACTATGTGCATGTGTGTTATTTCTCATTACATGTTTGTGATTGATGTTCTTAATTGTGAATTGAATTTCGCAGAGCAGTAGAGTAGGTTTGGGTCTTATGATTTTGATTAAATCTTCATGAAAAGTGGAAAATCTACATCACAAACATTCTACATTTTTGCATTCTCTCATGCTCACAATGTGTAAGAATTTACTCTTGTACATATGTACAAGGACTCGGTACATCTAGAAAATATTAGAATTTGTCTCCAATGTATTTAGTCAGTATCTCAATGAAAGATCCTATAGAAGAAATTGCAATGTAATGGATTCACCGTGTATTTATTGTGATCAAGCTCAAATTTAACACACTCTTTACTCATTTATTTAAAAAAATACCATAATATAAATATCTTGAGAAATAAAAATATCAATAGCTTATCCTATAAATTCATATTTTTTTATTATATAAATTATTTATCTTATTTTACTATTCATTATTTCTTCATATTTATTTATATATTTATGTTTTTATTGAAGAATTTTCATCTCATATTTTGTGCAACTCATAAATTAGTATCAATTATACCCTTAAAATAATTAAGGCTTAAAATTAAAAAACAATTGCTCTTATGAATACTTTGAATATAAATATATATATATATATATATATATATAGATATAATGTAAAACAAACATTAGAAGCCAAATTTCTTTTTTAGACACATAAAAATATCTTTCTTTTTAGACACATAAAATATCCCTCGCTATGGTAGGACAATATCCTTTCTAAACGAAGAGCTTGTCTATTTTCTTTCTCTCAGCAAGGTCCTTCCTTTTTTTTCTATGGACACATCCATTTGGCATAGCACAACATTTCCTTATTCCCTTGTAGAGGCATAGAAGGATTATGAATGAAGGAATTAGAGGGATTGGCATGGACAATTTTAGTGCATGTTTTCCAACTCTTGGGGATTCTCTTTCAACCACTCCTTTAGGCTTGAAGCAAACTGGTGGGATTTAGTATTGGGGTCACGTAGGGAGTGTGCTTGATCTTATCCTCATGACTTTGGCATTGGAAACTGTAGTCTGACAGGTTAATTTAGTTTACCTTTAGGATGAACCTCCTCTTACCAATCATAAAGTCAGTGGATTCCTCGAAATCGTTGGAGGTCAAACTTAGCGCAAACCTATCGAGTATGTCTCAGGGCATAAAGCCTATCTGGTTCAATGCAGATAAACTAACTCGTTCAAGCAAACAAACGGTCAACTAAATCATATACCATCAAAATTCTAAGAATAAAATGTCTCTTTACCTATAAATTCAGGATAAGAGAACGACTCGATCAATGGTTTTGGCTGCTTCCGATGGTCCATTTTCATTAATGAGCAAGTACCACATCAACACCTTCAAATTTCATACACGTTGCTATGTTTAAATGCGTTGAAGACGCTAGATTACTGAAACTCTTAGGTGTGAATCCATTATTACAGTTTAGATGGATAACTTCAGGGAAATGTAATCAAACTTGAAGCAATGGTGATATTTTTCTTCACCTCCAAAATAAGCACACATTACCAACTATTCAGAGTTATATGTTGATGACATTCGACCTGTGAATGAACAACATTAAACAAGTCCTAAGATTTTGCTGGAACAAGACAAACACCAGTGTCAACTATTTTGGATATACTTAACATAACCAAAAGAGAGAATTAATTTCTTGCAAGTACAAGCCTGATTTATTATCAGATTCACCCTATCTAAGAGAGAAATTGGCATAAGATTACCCTCCACTACAGGACTTGTCATATGTTGTTTGGCCACAGTCAAAATTCTCAATATTAATACACCGATTCTTCACCTTCCTCTGGAATGAGCAAGAATGTAAAAAAGGTCATGTGCTCGATCAGAAGACTTTAGGTGCTTTCAGTTGAAAGCAACCCAACTCCTGCATCAGGCACTATTAAATTACAAGGACCACATGGAAGCTCTGAAACTGACACAAAGTTCACCCATTTCTTCTTCTTCACAAACATAAGACATGCCCACAGTACGAACCCAATTAAAACAGCACTGATGCTGATAGCCGTCACTTTAAAGGAAGCAATTGCTACAACCAAAAGTAGCAATGAAGGTATTAGGCAGAGAATAACGACTCCAACAATCCCAAGAGGAACTTTATAGGGCCGAGCAATTCCTGGCTCCTTGATTCTTAACCATAAAAATGCTGCAAGCTCTGCAAACATCCCAAAGCAATACAAATAATTCTCAGCAGCTACAAGATCTTGGAAAGTCAATGATGATAGTGTAAGTACACCTGCAGCAGAGAACAGAATGCCCAGAAGAGGAGTTCCATATCTTGATCTGACTGCAAACACTGCAGGAATCATACCTGTTTCTCCCATTCCAAGAAGAAGAAAAGAATTACTACTCATTTCGGCCTCAAACAAACCCATGTTTGACAAACCAGCAGCTGCTGCTATCCAGCACTGGAACAATGCCCCACCTAAAACGTAGGCAGCTTCTGCAAAGTAGCCATCATTCCAATTGTCTCTAACAACTTCTATTGCACCAACGACTGACAGGAGGGGGATCAGGTAGGTACCTACAACAAGAAGTACTGCAAAAAATAAGGATTTTGGAATAATTTTCTTTGGATTCTCTACCTCCCCTGCAAGTGTGCTTATGTTGTCCCAATAATTCAGATTCCAGAATAAAATATTGAGGTAGACATTCCAGTCAACATTCTTCATGTCAATCTCTAGCCATCTGTAAGGCTTAAGCCGTGGTATTGCAAGTATCATCATGGCACAGAAGGGAAGAAGAGTGAAAACTCCCAGACAAGCTGCAGCCCAACCGACAACAGTCAAACCCCTGTAATTCAGATAGGTCAGGGCAACAGTGATTACCAAAATGGCTATGATTCTTGGAAAACCACTACCCACTATAGGAACTAGTGATTTGAGATAGTCCAAGAATAATACAGGATATAGACAATTGCCAAGAACTCCACTCAGCCATTTCCACCACCCCAGTTGGAATCCCCAGAATGGGCCAAATGCTGCAGAAATCCACCCAACATAGCCACTATTCTCAGGGAACATTGTAGCCATTTCCGCAGTCACAAGAGCCTCTGGGACACTCCACACCAAAGGAAAAATGAGATAGCCCAAAATAGCTAGAAGAGGACCCCCGGCTCTCACAGAATCTTCAACACCAAAAGGTCCACCCGAAACTTCATAGAATATGAGAAAAACTAGTGGTACAACTGAAAGCTTCTGATTAAGAATCTCAAGCTTGGGAACCTTGGGTTCTTCATCATATAAGCCATTATATTCTGAATCTAACTTACCCATTTGAACCCTTCACAGAAAAATCCTTACTGTTTCTTTTAATTCCCTAGTTATATGGTTTGCCTTAATACTCCAATGTTGTCATCATGAAGAACCCTAAAATTATAGTAAACCCATTTAAACACTTTAATATTTCCAACTCTGCTAGTTTATTGAAGTCAACTCTGTTAATCAATAGAGTCCCAACGCCAGTAATTCTAGGGCGACCCCACTGTGATCAAGGCCTTACCATAACTTAAACCAGAACGAAAGCCTCAACACGAATCTTCAAATCCTGCAGAACTTGAGAAATGCAAAATGTTGTAATGCCTGATATACATTACAGCACATAGCATGCTAAGTCCCTAACTATTTTTCCAAACTATACCAAACTATGTTACAGTATAAAACTAAAAGTGACCTCTGGCACCTACGATCAATGCGCTGATCCAACTGCAAAAGCAAGAAATAAATTTATCAAGAACAATAAACTGCAGGAGCGATAGCATGTTACCTGTGGAGCTGCTGAACCGGCATTTCTAAGTGAAATTTTGGCTGGGTAAATGCCTTCCATATCACAATGCAGCACGATGAGATAGTCTCCAAGTGTTTTCACAAGTGGGTGCAATGACAGAATATTTCGGGGAAACCATCACCCATATTTATGTTTACAGTAGAGACAATTCAAGCATTTTATTGATGAAAAATATGGAAAAATACATATTCATCATATCTATGTTTCAGATAAGTCCAACCATTTTCAACGATGCAGAATCGTGCAGAATTTGGCTGTGGTGTTATTTTGGACGATGGCGCCCTGCACGTTTCACCTTTGTATAAACACAGCAATATCAGCTCATACATATAAATTTTGTATATAAACTTATATATAATGTTTATGTAAAATATTAATGCAACTCTGAAAAAATCATGGATATAATATGTATAGAACTTGACGTAATCATTTATTTAAATGCCACGTGGGCATCAGGAAAGGAAGAATGTTATGCTGGGTGTTGTTTCAAGTTTATGAAAAATGTATTATCCCGATATTGGAACAGGTCAAGGATAAATGTATTGTTTTCATTAATCGATTAATTGATTACGTTCAGTTAAAATTAATTAAAACGAATGAGGATAAAATTAATTAAAACGAATGAGGATAAAATTTTGATAATGAATTATATTAGTTGGTTCAAAATATATTGGTAAAATAAAATGCACTAGTCTATAACGCGACTTTTTGAAAGCTTTTCTGGTGGATTTTTCCGGTCAAAATCCGGCAGCAATTCATTGGAATCCCAAGTTTGATGGCTAGTTTCTGCACAATCAATGGCTCTCAGGGGTTTTCTAGGGCACTGAATCCAAATATGCAGTTAAAAAACCATTTTAACTGCTAAAAATCAAGATTTAACCTCATTTCTTCCGCCGGATTCCGTCACCGGAATCTCCAAAAAATCACATTATAGACAACTCCAAATAAAATTGTTGAAAATTTGATTTTTTTTTAGGGTAGTTATATCAATTCTTTTATTATTTTTATCATTAAATTTTTTGGAGCAATTTAATTGGTAATTTTGTTATCTGTAACTTGTCTCCGCCAAAAAGTTATACAGTGATATAGAGGTTTTAACAGTATGCTATATTCATCTATGTTTTGGGATAAACTAAGTGGCAGTTGTTGAGTTATAAATTAATTCATGTTTGTGAAAATGGTGTAGGTGTTTAAGAACATTTAGAGTTTTTAATGGTAGTGAGTATTCTTTATGGGTAGTTTGATTGAATCATTATATTAAGAATTAACTCAGGTTTAAAAAATAGTGTGTATAGAACTTTATAATTATAATTAATAGTTAGACATATTTATTTAGTTTTGTTGTATTTTTTAATATTTTTTATTTATTTATGTTATGATTTATTTTGAATAGAATATTAGAATTTTATTTTATAAAATTATATATATAGATATATATTATTTAGATTTAGTAGTCTCAGTTTTTAATTGTATATATAACAAAGTTTTTAAAACCCATCAGTTTATTAGTGTACTAGTTTTTTGTTTTGGTTGGCCATAAACCCTCAGGTTTAGGAAGCAACAGACTAATTTTTTCATAAATTGATTGGTTACCAACCAGTACCTTCATAAACCGGTTGGTTTATTGCCAGGTGAGCGACGAACCCCACAGAATGCAATTTTGTGAGTTTTGATGCTGTTTTGAGGGATATTTGGGGTTCCTTTCCTCCAAAAACAACCCCTCAAAGAAAAACATGCCTTCCCTCATTTGCCTCACACATATCAACCCTAGCAACACTAGCAATCAATGGTAATGTTAAATTCTTAAAATAAAAGGATGAAAATGAAAAAAAGAAAAGGTAACATTATGGTGAAATGACTCAAGATTTTTTAAAGTGGTTTCAACCTCATTGGGTTTCAAATGGAGAAACTATAATTTTAGAGTTTAGTCAGAATTCAAGAGACTTAATGTTTTCATGATTTGGGGGTTTGCAATGTTTCCATTTGATTCTATCATGAATGGGGGTATGAGATTCGCGTTTGATCAAGAGCATGAAGCCCTTTAAGGAACTTGAGATTGGTGGGATTGATTTTTGAACTTGGTTGATGTTGGTGGTATTGATTGTTGAACTCCTCTACCATGGCCTTAACAATAATGCACCTTTCACTCAAAGGAAAATAATTGGTTAGGGATGCTAAGCTTTTTCTACCATATTACAAGGTTGAGGAGATGAACCTTTCACTCAAACCAAAATCATTAGTTAGGCATGTTAAACCTATTCAAGTTCTATCATATAAGAAGGATGAACAATCCAAATTTGAAGACTTTGAGCGAGATGATGTTTATGTATCTCTTGCTGATGATCCCATTTTTAGTAGCATTGAACCAATGATGAGTTTCATGAGGGATCACGTTGAAAAGTGATTTGTAGTTTTGATGTCTAGATTTGCTGCTAGTATTACGACTATTAGTATGATTGCAAAGGAGTTTTAGGAGTCCTCAAACACGTAGCGAAATTATTTATGTAGCTCATGTTGATGATCCCTTGTCTAGTAGTGGTGATGAGTTTGATCATGATGGGGAGTGATCATGTTGGTCACTGATATGTAAACTTTCCCTTGTCTAGTAGTGGTGATGAGTTTGATCATGATAAGGAGTGATCATGCTAGTCATTGATATGTAGACTTGTAGTGGGAGAGTGACCTCACAGCTTATAACATTTTTTTTGGATTCTAGAGGTCATTTAGAACCTCATTGATTCTGCATTGTGTTGCAGATATGTATTGCACTTGGTGTCGATATGATATATTCACTTTTAGGTGGTATATAAATGAACAAACTTTGCATATTTTATCTCTATTGGTTTGGATTCATGGTTTTAAACGCTAAAAATAATTTGTTCATTAAAAACTAATTATTCTATTAGTTTGAAATCATGGTTTTAAATCTTAAAAATAGTTTTTTCATTAAAAATTAATTATTTCATTCTTGGTCTAACTAGATTAAATTTTTTAAAACTATAACATACAATCTAATAGATAAAATCAAGAATGGTCACTAAATTTTTGTTTAAAAAACCTATGTTAGCCATAATTTTTTTTGTTTAAAAAACATATGTTACCCAGAAATTAAATAAATACTAAATTAATTAAATGGTAAATGAATATTATGATGATATTAAATCGTAAATTGAAATCTTATCAAAAATATTTTGAATTCTTAACGTATTTTAAGAGCAACTGCCATCCATAGGTTGGGAGGAAAGCATAATAAGCTTCAGCGTAATATAAGTCAGAACTTGAAAAATGCCATGCAGAGATTCGTAGGAATAGCATGATGAGTTCCGACGCAATGTAAGTCAAAACATGAAACCGTAAGTCGATTGATCGATTTCTGGCTCACGTGCTCATGCCGGCAATGATTGTCCAATAATTTGAAGAAATCCGGAGTCAAGATGCCTGTAGGATAAGGATGGTCCAATAATTCTTTTTGAAGAAACCCGGCCCCAAAATGGCTTTCGTTGTATACTACAGGGAAAACCGCAAACCTTAGGCGCTAACAGATTTGACAGTTCAAAATGCAATTTGGAATTTTAATTTAATGATGCTTATTCAAGTTGTTTTAGATTTTTTGAAAGTTTTTTTTTTTGTGTTTTTTTATCTTATTTCTCTAAAATCGGTTGGGAATTTATTGAAATAGTATTTGATATTTGATGGGTAACGCCTGCACAATGGAAGTACTCTAGGGTTTTTGAGGGCGTTGAATCCATATATACACTCAAAAAACCAATTTAAATAACACAAATCACCATTTCAAGTCAATTTTTTTTGCCGGATTATGGCACCGGAAAGTCCAAAAAGCCTCACTAAAAACAACTCCATTATTATTTGATAGATGGGAGAATTTAATATCTATAGGGTAAAATTTTTTTAGTAGTATTTAGGATACAAAATTGAGATTTTTTTTTAAAGGCGGGAAAATTTATTATAATTTAGTTGACTTATATCCTTAAATACATGTTGACTCTCATTATTATTCAAGGAAAACAATACCACTTGGAATTATCCTTTGGTGGTATATAAGGTTGGAGATTTTTGCTCATGCTAAATAACTACATCTAGCCTTCCTCGTTAACCTCTTTCCTTAAGAGAAAGAAGACCTCTTAGAGAAGCATAACCAATGTTAGGGAATACTCCAAGCCCTAATAAAAAGTTAAAATTT
>APFE030324746.1:44562-69070 GCA_000404065.3 Pinus taeda | reverse complement strand
ATATTTAAAATAATATTTTAAAATAAATTTGTAACTTAGTTAATTTTATGATTTTTTAATCTTAAAAATGTGAAATTTATCATGAATGTCTTTCATAGATTTATGCCATCAGTGTTTACCAACCATTTAATTTATATAACTACACTAATATAACATTAAATGATCATGATAAAAAGTAGTACATCAATTGTTAACCTAATACATGATATTTGATATTTGTCTATTAAAAAAAATTTAATAGCATATGCAATAAAACAATTATTACTTACTGCGTTTCCATATTAGCAATTAGATAATAATACTCTAGTATTCAATGGATAGTATGAAAATGTAGTAGGTCAATTATTGATTTATTATATGATATTATTTATATGATATTTAACATTTGCATGTTGAATATTAAAATTTTCTCGGTATAGAAATGACGACCAAAGTGTAAATACTACATTTTAACTAATTTCATTTTATTATTAGAAGTTTTGTTTAATATTGTTATGATATGTAATTTGATTATAGTTATTTATTTTTTTTAATAAAATTTTAATAATTAAATTTAAAAAATTGTTATGAATATAATATAATTATAATAATTTTTTTTTTTTTTATATCATTAAATTTACATTCCAATAATTGTATGATAAATAGACATTCCAATTAATTATTTATAACTCTTTTGTAAATAATTTTTGTTTTTTTAATAACCCTAATTTTTGAGATTTAAATTCATGCAAACTCAAGATAGAAAAAAATCATTGTCAAATAATAACACTCTTTTTCAGATTTAGATTCAGTGCAAAATCTAGATAGAAAAAAATCATTCTCATGACACTCAAAACATTGAAAAGTGTTCATTAATGTTAGATATCAGAAATCATAACGGCAAACTGTTCGTCATTTTCATTCACGTTCTTACTCGAAATTTCTTATATATAAGCCAACTACCTATCCATTGGACACGCCATTAGTGTGTCATGAAAGACAAGAACGCCCCTTTATAGAGATAAATCCTTTTAAAAGTACATACGGTTTCCATGAGAAAACAAAAGAAACCTAATTGTATTAATTATTAGCATTAATTATTATGAAAGACAAAAGATGATAAAAAACAGCAACCATAGAATGGAGATACCAGAAAGAGAGAGACAGATAATGATGAGCCCGGACCAGAAGTTTTTAATTTTCATAAAGGAAACTTATATCTGATTTATAGGTATAAAAATAAATTGCAAATTGTTTTTTTTAATGTTTATATAGATAATTAATTTAAGTTGATTATGATTTGTGTGACACATGCCAATTAAGTATAAATTAGATTTATTATAACGGTTAGGTTTTTTTATAATATTATTATTTAATGACTAGTTTTTTTATTGAACAATGATGTATTCATGCTATTTATTCTCTCAAATGAATTGATTTTTCATCTTATCTTGAGGATGAACCACATTAATTGGTTTGAAAATTTGACCCAATCCTTACAATGTGATTAATCCGGAAAACTAATATCTAAATTGATGGATCACAAAAGTCTTAAATCTAATATAATTATATATTGTTTTTTAATTTTATTTTATATAGATAATTAATTTAAGTTGATTATGGTTAATTTGATTTGTTTGAGATATTAGTTTATTTGATAACATAATTAAAGTCAGAAAGGTGTTTATATTATTTTTTCTTAGATATCATTTTGGGATTCAACTGCTTTAAGTAAGTCATTCATGTATGACCATTTCCATGAGAGGTAGTTGTAATGGACTAATTTCTCATGATTTTTGAATAGTCCACTTAGCACTCATTGCATCGACTGATGCTCATAGGGGTGAAGAAGTGAGATTAAAACTAGTGAAATGAATCACATGGTGTCAATCATCACTTACGGGGATTGCACTTAGTAACCAAGACTTCTGGGAGGTCACCCATTCCACATCACCTCTCATGGAAATGGTCATAGATCAATGACTTACATAACGCAGTTGAATCCAAAAATGATATCTAATATAATGCATTGCGAAAACCCCCAATACTTAATTTTTTTTTCTCTTTAGGATTTGTATTAGTAACATCAATGATCAGTTTTGTGTAGTGAAACTTCATTTGTGTAGGTATAACAGGAAGAAGAAAAAAGCTTCTAATGAAAAACGTGCAAATGAAGATGTGATTCTCAATGCAATAAAAAGAATATGTCTTCATAGTGCTTGTGCATTTTTAATTAGGTATCCAAAAAGAAGAGATAGTGATAGTGCACATCTAAGTGAAGCTTCTAATGAAAAACATGCAAATGAAGATGTGATTCTCAATGCAATAAAAAGAATATGTCTTCATAGTGCTTGTGCATTTTTAATTTGGTATCCAAAAAGAAGAGATAGTGATAGTGCACATCTAAGTGATGTGGCAGCAATGGAGATTGGATGATGGTGTAGAATAATGGTAAAAGTTGCTTGAGTGGAAGTATGTGGGTATTTTGGAATAAGCTCAAGATTGTATTGTAATGTGAGTCATACATTGTGTATGTAAGCAATTGAGTTGATGTATTAGTTCTAGAGAATGTACATACCTAATATTTCCGTGAGTGGAGTATGGGAAGACATGTGTACTCTTGTGTAGTTCATGGTAAGCCAAAACCACTTGTATATGGAGTTTGTGATTAGATAGAAACCACTTGATGTGATGGTTTCTAGTCATCTAAAACCACTTGATGCATTGTCCGTGTTAACCAAAAACCACTTGAGGATGTGAGAATGATGCCATAGCATCAACAACATGGTTGAGGGTAATCCAACAAGACTTAGAGAATGGTTAAGAGTAAGTCCCATCACCAACTCTAGCCTCTAGAGTTTTGGTGTTTGGAATCGATTTGCAAAGAGTCTCACTCGTATTCAAATCTTTGGATGCGTCACCCATACAGAGTAGTGTAGGAAGATACAAGTAAATAAAAAACCAAGTCCCATCATCAACTTTGGCCTTTGGAGTTTTGGTGTTTGGAATCGATTTGCAAAGAGTCCCACAGGTGTTCAAATCCTTGGAGGCATCACCCATACGCCCGTAGTGTAGGAAGATACAAGTAATAAAAAATCAATTCCATCACCAACTCCATTCTGTGGAGTTTTGGTGTTTGGAATCGATTTGCAAAGAGTCCCACCTGTGTTAAAATCTCTGGAGGCGTCACCCATAAGCTCGTAGTGTAGGAAGATACAAGAAATAAAAAAGAAAGTCCCGTCACCAACTCCACCATTTGAATTTTTTTTTGTTTCGAATCGATTTGCAAAGGGTCTCACTCGTGTTCAAATCTCTGGAGGCGTCACCCATATGCCCATAGTGTAGGAAGATACAAGCAATAAAAAAGGAAGTCCCATCACCAACACCAACTTGGCCTCTGGATTTTTGGTAAGTTTCATCACCAACTCGGCCTCTGGATTTTTGGTGTTTGAAATCAATTTGCAAAGAGTCCCACCCGTGCTCAAATCTTTCGAGGCGTCACCCATACACCTGTAGTGTAGGAAGATACAAGCAATAAAAAAGTAAGTCCCATCACCAACTCCGGCCTTTGGAGTTTTGGTGTTTGGAATTGATTTGCAAAGAGTCTCACCCGTGTTCAAATCTCTGGAGGCGTCATCCATACGCATGTAGTGTAGGAAGATACAAGCAATAAAAAACAAGTCTCATCAAAGATACAAGCAATAAAAAACAAGTCCCATCACCAACTCTGGCCTCTAGAGTTTGGTGTTTAGAATCGATTTGCAAAGAGTCCTACCAGTGTTCAAATCTCTAGAGGCATCACCCATACGCCCATAGTGTAGAAAGATACACGAAGATACACATAATAAAAAAGAAAGTCCCATCACCAACTCCAGTCTCTGGAATTTTGGTGTTTAGAACCGATCTACACAAAGTCCCACTGGTATTTTGCAAAAAATCCCACCTGTATTGTTATATATCTATTATATTAATTATAATATCTATAATCATAATAAATTTTTATAAACCCATAAATATTTCTATGTAAATTTCGTATCTCTTTTTTAATTGGTTTATTCCAAACGGAATTTATGAATTTTTTTGGAGATAGTTTCGCATTGGAAGGCAAATTGAGGTTACTTTTAATAATAAAATTGATTTTCTAACATCATATTACAAAAAATGTCAGCATCATTATATTATGATTTTGATTCACTCTGAACGAATATTTAAATTTAATTTTTAATAAATAAATAATTTATCTGATTTAAATAATTTTAAAAATAGTATTTTAATTAATAAATAGTATTTTATTGATTTTGAATAAATGTCAAAAATCATATTTTAATCAACAAAACATGTCGGGATATTGTTGCAGGTTCATGATTGTGTTATTCTATTTATAATAATAAAATGAGGTCCACAATTTACTCATTCAAAGAAGACTAGAGGAGACCTGATAGCAGAACGAAATCTTTTGATCATTGTTGAGGAAGAAGGTGTGTTTAGCTCTTTCCCGCATAATCGCTAGGGGGCAGCCTGCCTTGGACAACCAGCTCTACCATTAGCACTAGTCACGAGAGGGCACTTCTTGCACTATTGTGCTATCAAGGGCGAGTTGCGCAGCTTTTTCTGTGAAAAGGAGAGGTATGTTTTCTAGTCACATGGGTTTAATTGTAACACTTTGTTCTATTACTTCCCAGGTAATTTTAATATGTCTAGTATATTTCTTAGTTTTCCTTAGAGTATATTCTAAGGAAACATATTTTGGCATACTTGTGCTTGTTTAGGTGTGTATCCATGGTCAACAGGGTTTGCATTTTTTCTAAATGTATTTTCATATTAAATTCGATTTTTGCATTGTAAATATATTGAACATTATTTTTTCTAAATGTATTTTCATATTAAATTCGATTTTGCAATTGCTTAAGCAGCTAAAATCATATGTGAACTCTTTTGAGAAAATTCCAGTTATTGCTTTTACTTTTTTCTAAACTAGGATAATATGCAACCATTAGTAATTTTCACATTATTTTGGAAATTGAATTGTGCATGTATGAGGTGATTATAATAAATCATCAAGGCTATGTGAACATAAACACTTATGTGCCTAATAACACTTTTTCACCTTTGAAATCAATTTCCTTTGGCTCAAATGTATCACGACCGTGGTTGATATGCATTTATGGGTTTAGTGGTAAAATTGCGAATGAAACATATGGTTGATCCATAGCCACATCTGACACACGTCCCAATTACACTACTTGAGCCTCTTGAGTGGTGTGGAATCTGACCAATGGGTCATAGAGTTTTAATGTGACACTCAGATTTGTATTTTGTGTTTAATTTTTCTTCCCTTGCAATTTTGCCATGCGAAAGTCACAATTCTGTGGGTGTCTTTCTAAACTTTTTTGTGTGAATTTATGTATAACATTGTTGTGATGTTAAGAGAAAGGAATAATGCCTCCGTAATTTTCATTCTTTTGAATGTTGATCCAAAGCCATAGTGGAGACATATGCCAATTACATTTTTGAGTCTCTTGAGTGGTGTGGAATTTGGAATTGGACCAAATGGTCATACAAATCTTAATGTGACATTGAGATTTGTATCTTATTTTTAATTTTTACTTCCTCTAGAATTTTGATATGTGGAAGTCACAATTTTGTAGATGCTAATTTGTTTATAACATTATTGTAATGTTAAGAGAAAGGAACAACCTCTCCTACAATTCCATCTATGAATTCTAATATACTTTTTATTCTTTTAAGAATGCCAGTTTGAAGCCACAGTGGAAACACATCTCAATTACACAGCTTGATATGTCAAAGTCGCAAATTTGTAGATGCTTTTCTAAAAAAATTGTGAATTTGTTTATTATTATTGTGATGTTAAGAGAAGGGAACAACCCCTCCTACAATTCCATGTATGAACTGTAATATATTTTTTTATTCTTAAGAATGTTAGTTTGAAGCCATAGTGGAAACACATCTCGATTACATCAAATGGTCATACAACTTTAATGTGACCCTCATAGTTGTATTTTGTTTTTAATTTTTATTTTCCCTGCAATTTTGATATGTCGAAGTCATTATTCTATAGATTCTTTTCTAAAAAAATTGTGTGAATTTGTGTATAACATTGTTGTGATGTTAAGAGAAAGGGGCACCCCCTCCTACAATTCCATGTATGAACTGTAATATAAATTTTATTCTTTTGAATGTTATTGATAGAAATCAGAAAAATGTTTCGTGAGACAAACAACTAATATGAGATTATGTAACCATTGTCTATAGGAAATATACATGTATATTGAAACTCACAGATTATATGTACGAATATAAAGAAAAAATATTAATTCATTACTATTATTTAGTGGCACAAGTGTATTATCATGAGGGGAGATTTAATTTTATATAGAAATTGAGATTCCTTGAAATTAACTCATCTTTATTTTATTTTTATCTTTCTTACAATACCTTATTCAAAGTTAGCATTAATGTATATTCAAACCTATTTAGCAGTGACTACATTGCATGGAGCACACGTTCATACTAGAAGAAATAACATGAGCCTTTATTTACATAAAATAAGCACATTATATTGTAATGTCCCAGAGTTGACCTAAAGGCTCACTTGTTTGGGTCAAGGCATTGACACGCTGGGCATAGTTTAAGTCATGGATAATACTAGACTTATTACTAGATGAATTTTTCCAAATGTGCGTTTCTTAGGTAAATCATGTGTACATATGTTCTTTGTATGTTGTTTTTAATTCTTTTTCATTCCCCATTATTAGCTAGAATAGATCCATCTTAACCATTATCTTATAAGTGCCCAAAAGTGATTAAATGTTTTGAGGTGAAAACCTCTTTTAGAGTGGAAAACTTGAAAAAGGTTTGAACCTCGAAAGATTTTATCCCTCTTAATGCAATTCTAGCAAATATTTCTTAGATTTTGGACAAAATTTATAGACAAATATATCTAACAAATTGCCAAAATGTAAAATAATGAAATTACCTTAAATATTATAACTATAAGAATTTATTTCCTTTAATTGTATTATGTAATATACACATAGTTTATATATATAGATATCTATAATGTTGACAATGAAATATTTTATTGATGGATCTCATTGTCCACATTATTTTTTTTGTTATCAATATTACTTAACCCTACTTATTGAAAGATCTTAGTTGTAACCCACATTTTTTTAATTATAATTTTTTTAAGGTGTAGTCTAACTAATATTCCGTACAACCCTATAATGTGGCTAGGCTATGTATCATGGACATATTACCATATCATCCTTTGTATATCCTAGAAACAACCATGTGAAGCACCATAAAAGTGAGGCCATAAGAAATCAACCAAATCTTCGAAAAGATGAAGGCATAAGTCATCGAACTCCATAAGTGTTTTGTGAGATGCACCATAAAAATGAACTAAAACAAATCCACACTGATCCCTACCCATATAAGTCTTTTTCTAAAACCAAGGCTTCGATAAAACAACATAACATTCCCATCTCCAAGCTAGGTCATGCCATGATAAAAAAAATATTTCATACGAACCCTTTTCTAGAACTATTATTCTTTCATATTAAATAATAAAAATATTAAATCCATTTAACTTTAATCATTTTCGAATACCAATCTTCAAGATTAATATTAATAACTAGTCCTTTTGTATATCGGAACAATGGAATCGAACAACCCCTCCAATGACCCCTTGTCATCAGGAGGAGTTGTGTGAGTTTCTAACAGACATATTAGATGACATTATGAGGGGTATCTTGCATGTACTATAGGTATACATTTGATTTCTAGTAAACATGCTCAACGCTACACTATAAATTCATTTTTTAACATGTGAATAATCTTCTTTGGCACATGTTTAATGTGAAAAAATACAGTCGTTAATGGGTGCATAGTTATCGCTTGAGGTTGGTGGTAATGTTTTGAGTACTTCACCTTCAAGAAACAACCAATTTTCTGATAGAGTTGGTTTAGGTAAAATTTGAATATAAATCTTGAAGTGGGATATTTAATACAAGAAAATTTATCACACGTGTCTCATACTTATGATTTACAATATGATGTAAATTTTAGACGACTTGTATATATATCTATTGATAGGGCTTTAGGAATGAGTAGATGTGATTATGAGAGGTCTACTTTTCATGGTAGAGGTACACATTTGATTGCTAGTTAATATGTTCAAGTCTAGACAATATAAACATTTAATGTTTAACATGTGAATAATTTCTTCTGTCACACACATTTAATGTGAAAAAAATGTCATCATCCATAAGTGCATGCTCCGAGCATGGGGCTAGCCATTTTGGTTATCAATGATTTGTCTAAGAGAATTCAAGTGAAAGCTAAACATAAATCTTATTCAAGATATGTTTAATGATAAAATGTATCCCATCTCTCATACTTATGCACGATTCGAAATTTTATGTTTTGTATAGGGCATAGTATCCCTAAGCTCATTTCCTTAGAGGGAGACACTCATCCTCCAAACAATGGATTAGAGAATCAGAGAGTTCATGGACCAGGTAATTTTATATGTAGACATTATTTGAATATGAATTTTCCAAGTGAAATTAATTTATATTTAAATAATATGTGAACATTTATCATGTTACAGGTTTTGATCATGCTCCTTTGGGACATCGTCATGGTGGGAGAGATCGTAGGGTTCAAAAATATGCCCACAATCAAAACTATAAACCTCTTTACCCCCATCCTCGAGATGTTCCTGAAGAGGTTCCTTAGGAAGACAACATACCCACTCTTACTCTCGATGACTTCAAGGTGCATTCAACGAGTTTACAGAATGAGCTATAAAATAACACTCTCTCTGACTCTACTAGAGATTGTCTCCTAATACTTTTTCATAGTTTGGAGAATCTCATAGTGACGTATCATGGGGTTGGACCGATGATCAAGGTTTTTATGACATGATATTTAGGAAGAGATAAAATATTATGGGTAGACACTCCTTTAGAGAAGTGAGAGAAAGGGTCACTAAAGAAATGGCCTTCTCATTATTTGACTTGTGACCAAATATGAAAATCATATGAAGGTTGCAATATTTAGTGACCCTAATATTACACCATTTCTTTATTAGAAGTTCCTATATACATACGGAAAATTCCCCAATAATGATGAAGTGCCACAATATTTTACGATGATGTTATATGTTAAGTTTTGAGAGTACATGGATCCTAATTATACAAATACGTGATCCATATTCTATGGAGTTGGGAAAAGACATACTTATGGATGACTAGATGTTATGTGAGATATTGGATTTAGGGCTCTAGAACCTCATTTAAGACATGTTGTAGTGGCTATAACACCCTCCAAAAGTTTGGCCTACATCTAATCTCGGAGCCTCCCTTGGATTTTTACTTGATGTTTACAAGAACTCGGGCTCACCCCATGAGCTCGTGTTGAGTCTTTGTACCCTCCTTGCTTGACTGTTCAACGGACATACTTATGCATGTTGATCAAAATGTCACACTTGCAGCCATGTTATGGTCATGCATAAGGTCCCTCTTCATGTGTACAAATTGTATTCGCTATGTAAGCATTTGTCGTACTCACACACGAAGTTGTACGCACTATCATCATCACGGTTGTTCAATGATCTATCACAAGAGTCACGCTTGTTGCTTGCACTGTTAGTCAGTCATGTTGAGTATATATTGTCTTGATGGTTTGAGGCATCTTGTCATCAAGTCATGCAGAGTGTGTGTTCCCAAGGTTGCGTATGCACAAATTCACTCGCTCTCACACTTAGTCATTTTACTGAAGTTATGACAACTGGATCACCCTCTAACAGTCAGACCTCGACCCTAGAATCGACTCGGCCATTTGTCACCCAAAACAATGTAGAAGTGTCTAGCAAGATAGTCAGCGAAGCCTCATCCTGTTCAACTAGAGATTTTGACCGGGTAGTGACCCTGGGACTCACTCCCCTCAAAAATTCCGTAAAATTTGTAGACCTTTCCCAATCTGCTAACTGAGGAAGCTACGCAGATAGGTCGTACAAAGACCCAGTGTCCGTCCCTATCTCCCTCAAAACATTGCATAGTTTTTCCAACCAACACCCCAGTCAGTCAACCGACTGCTCACCCAAAAAATTGCGCATATTTCATGAGCAATCCCTCAGTTGCCTAGCATCCCGCTCATCTCAAAAACTATGCAAAAGTGTTTAGCAGGCCAGCCTCCTAGCAATTGCACAGTTTTTTTCACCAGCAATATCGTAGCCCGCTGCCATCTCCCTGAAAGAAATGCGCATTTTTTCCTGGCAATGCTCCTATAGCTCACTGCCAACTCCGTGGAGGAATTGCGTAGTTTTTGCTGCCAAGCCCCTCTGTGACCTACACTGCTTCCCTCAAGAAATTGTACAAATCTACCCTGCAACCGAACCAGATCCCTCGAAAGTCACTCCTGATCCAGACTATCCATCTTAGTCTCCTAGTGGCTTCTACATAATTTTCACCAACAGTGCCCAGAGCCTTGATTCCAGCTTGAAACCTTCCTTGTGCATTTTCATAGCCTTGTTCTCTTTCATGATCACATGCATCTAAAAGCGAATGAAAATGAATCAAGGTAGACTATGAGTTTTATGGATTCGATGTCATCTCGTCATGAGTGATTGCAAATACAAGTACATGGATGAGACATGGAGCGATGACGAATGAGATGAACAAGGAGAGAACATCTGAGAAGATCTGCTCATGGACAGATGAACAGATGATGCATGCAAGGAGAAATTTTTGCAAACAGATGATGCATGAGAAGAGAATTTTTTGCAAATGGACAAACATGTGAAGCATGCCAAAGTACAAGCAAAGGAGTGATGTGCATGTGAGACATCAAGCGAACACCAAGACCATCGAATACTCCACACACTTTTCCATGCGAAGGTGAAGTTGTGATACCCCAAGAGCACATCCATCACTCAGCAGCACTGCAGCTTGACATGGACACCACCAACAACATGAATATACCATCAAAGTCGTGTCAAGTGATGTCATTAGTCATGTCGGCTACATCACTACTCTAGGCCATATTGTGTAGATCAATGTAATGTAATGTGGAAGTCCAAGAGACCTACATGTCATACGAAGAGTCATGTAAAGTTGAAGAATCAAATAACTCAAACAGTCATGAGGGAATTTGAATAGTCAGAAGGGCTAGTTTTACCCTTGGCTATAAATACCCCCTCATTTGTACATGCAAAGGAATTATTTCACCTTGGCTCCTCCCATATATCCTTGAGAGTCTGTAGTCTTTTCCTTAAGGAGAGAATCGTAGCTCCAACACCCCTTTCATGGGGTTAGTTATGTATGGTGTACCTATGTGTCTTGGAACTTTTGCTTAATTTAGAAGCCTGATAACAGGCTAAAGCATTTTCACACATGTATTGTAACTATTTTAAGACTAATCTTGAACACTTGTAATGCATGTTTCTTTAACTTCTATTAAAATAATCGATCTCTTTTGGTTGCTCTAATACATATATTGATGAAAATGTGTTGTATAAGTTGTTAACATTGTCCTTCCACGTGGGTTTCCTCACCAGACATCAGACATAACATTTCCCATAAATTTGTTATAACATCCATTGCACTCGCGTGGACTACTCTGTTGGGTTTTGTACGTCCTATCTTCTCTTGTGTGCTATGCCTGCTGCATCCATGTGGATTGCTCGTCCAAAAGTTGTGCATGTCTTATTGTGTTTTGTGCCTCTGATAGAGTTGGGACTATTTCCCTATAGACTGGAGATTCACTTCCACCCTCTCTCTCTATGGTGAAAGAAACTTGACACAACTAACACTATCACTCACCAGGAAAGTGAACCTCGAAGACAAAGTAGACCACTCTCATGTGCTAACAAGCAAGAGCTAAGGCAAACATTTAAGATAATGGCAACTGGGCCATCATACCAGATGAGACTCCTACACCAAACAATGTGAGGTCTAGTTGGGACTTCATATTAGGGAGATCCATTGAATCTTGGCAGGTCCAGCAACATCAAAATTTCTGGTGCTAGAAGGAGGGTTTCCAAGTGTTTATGGTTGAATTTCCTCTCACACCCACTCATCAATCATCTGGACAAGGCAATAACTTGCACTCCCTCTAACCCACATGGGACTTTGAAGTTGGGTACTCCTCACCTCCCAGATGTGAACAGGAAATTTTGTATCAGAACCTCTGCTCCATCTGTCCCATAACCCGTTTATTCACAAAAGTATTCGGAATGATCCCAAGAATACAACACCTTCCATACACATCAAGAAATCCAAAAACCACTCCCACGGGGGTTGTTGTATCATCAATGGAAGAAGAAGTTCTTGCCACACTTGAAGGTCTAGCAGCAGTTGTTGAGAACGTAGAGGATCCTCCGGTCTTCCAACAGGGAGAATGAGACACCCTCGTGATCTTGGGCTTAGACTCCAATACAAGAGGTGGAGGGGAAGACAGAAAAGGAGGTGAAGGTGGAGATGAAGCAATAAACTCAGAGCCGAAATCGTCAGATTCTGAAGAAGAGGAGGAGGATGAAGAAGAAGAATACATGGTTGACCAAAATCTGGAATGGATGACTTAGGGACCATTGGCTCTCCCAAGTGCTTTTCAAAAGATGCCAAAGTGTTCGGAGCGAATGATTACAAAGTTTGACCCTGACATCACAGTGAAGGCAGAAGATAACTTGGACAACTTCTACCTACAGCTGAAGACACTTGAGGTACGGTACGATTATGTTTCATGTAGATTATTCCCATGTACCTTGGATGGTAGAGAAACAGTATGCTATCATAGCGTTCTTGTGAACTCCATCCATAACTAGGGTACATTCAAATGTATGTTTCTAGAAATGTTTGTTGATGCCAAGACCTCAGCCATGTTACTCAAAGAATTGGGAAGCCTGAAGATGGAGGGGAAAGAAAAGGTAAAAGATTTCAAGCATAGGTTTCTATGCATCTGAATAATGTTGCAGCAGACATGAAACCTTATTACTCCATCACTGTCGACCACTACACATACGCTAAATGAGTTGTAAAACCAACACTGTTAGAAAAATGTGAAGAGGAAATCACTGTTGAAAAGGACTTGTGTGCGATTGGAGTCATTAAGGATGGTGAACCAACAAAGGACTCGAGAGATGCGAGCAAGAAGCCCCAGGCTATGGCAAGAAAGGGTAAGGAAAAGGAAACATGTGATATTGAAACCCTTACTCGTCTAGTCAAAAAATTGACAACAAAAGTGTCTGAGCTCAAACAATGATCAATTGACACATCTTCGAGTAGTTGGCAACCTAGATAGAGATAAGGAATCATGTCATTAGGTAGCAATCGCTTCCATACTAAAACTGTGCAGAGCTCCATCTCAGTGTTCCAGCTCGAACAACAAATTTTGTTCATTTCATGAAGATGAGCACTCTGAAGTGTCTTGTTTGGACTCGAAGTGAGTTGCAGGCTCAGTATGCAACCACACACTAGACGTAGTGAGCAATACGCAGGGACAACCAATAGATACATACAATGACGAAGATGTTGTGCCTAATGAGGCATCAAGCACTGGGCAGGTGGTGTACATGTATCAATGCTTGCAAGTGTTGGGTCACTAGTTTGTCATTATTATTATCATTCTTTAACGTCTATTTCATACATTTCTACCATTCTTTATCACATCATTTATCATGGTTTATCATATAATTCCATTTTATAATTATTTATGCTCTTATGGATAAATATTATTTATTCTCCTTTACTTTTAATAAATTGATGATTATTATGCATTATTTTACCAATGATGGTTTATTAATAGATTTTTTGTAACATCACTCACCATTTTAGCCTCCAAGATATTTTCCAGATTGCAGATTTGATCTCTAGCTCATCATTAAATATTCCTACTCATAAATTCGCTGGAATAAGAAGTGATGGTTTTGCATTGGATGTTTCCGGCAAATGGAAAAGAAAAAAATCTGAAACATGGGTTTTGTTCAGAACAAACCGAATTAGATTTTCAAGGAGCAATTTTCCAAAATTTAGTCCTTATTAAGAGAAATGGAAGGTTCTCTGAAGACATTTTTCTTAGAGTTGCTGTTGCAGCCCGTTTCCAAATGATCTCAGTTGCAATACCAAATTCAACCTGTTCCTGTTGAATGCTGATGGAAAGATATTTTTGATATGATCTTGCTGATCAATTTGTTGTGAACAATCCAATTTTTTTATGGGAATCATTTTGTAATCATATATGTTGTAACTTGTCTTTGCTCTCTGTGTATTTAAATGAAAATAGAGATCAAAGAGGGAGATGGATTATTAGAGGTTAGAGATTAGATTAAAGATAGATAGGATAGAATAGGAGGAGATATAATGGAGGGATTTAACTTTTCGTTGGGGACTTCAATTGTAATAAGAGAATGTTATTGTGAAGGAAACATCATGCTATAATGAGGATTAAATTCAATGGTTAATACATAATCTACGTTGTTGTTCATTTGTATTCTTTGAAGTAGCTCAACAGTATTCACTAGTGGCTAGGGCTCGGTCCCTGGTGGATCAAATTGTGATTATGTGTGTTATATCTTTCTAATTCACACGAGGTTAATTGGTTTGATGTTTTTCCATTCTCTACTAGTTTATCTTATTTGCTATTTTCCGATTTCATGTAATTGCAGTTAGTTCACCTTTCTTTAATTCTGACCTTATGTGCTTCATAGCTTTGAAATTTGATTCTATTTATGCATCCTATAGATTAAATTATTTAGCCGTTAAGATAGTGAATCCTATTGATTTAATCAACTATAAGAGTTTGGTTATCGCTATTGAACTCTCGGTTGACATCATTTCTATTTGGATTGCTTAGTTCAGAGTGAGTGCGATTTAGATTGAATCAACTAAAAAGAGATTGGTTATTGCTACTATGCTCTCGGTTGATGCTATTTTCAATTGAATTTCTTGCTTCAGATTTGATTATGGTTTTGCTTGACATTAAGTCTTGATGCTTAGATGTATTATTTACTTTAAAAGTTACAACTTGAGATTTATGATTGCATCCAGTTACTCTTGTATCAAGTTTTATAGTTCAAATTAAAAAGCATTACTCTTTGGATTTATAACTTGCACATATTGTGTACACTTTTGAAACAAAAAGACTTACCCAAGTTGATAATTAATGTGAGGTAATTAGAATTTTTAAAAGACACCTTTTAGCACCCAACATTTTGGGCATCGTTGCCGGGGAGAGTGTTTCCATTTCACAGAGAGTGATGTATGTTAGATATTTGTTGTTGGGAAAGAATTGGGTATTAAAAATGGAAGTAAGAACCTATGTAACGAGCAAGTAAAGTGCTTGCTCCTCTGCCCACTTTTCAGCATAATTGCATAGAAGTTGAGGTAGGTGTTTCATGTTTGTCTACTCTGAAAGAATTAGGTATTAAAAATGGAAGGTAAAAACCTATGTAAGAGTAAGTAAAGTGCTTTCTCCTTTCCCCGCTTTTAAGTAGAATTGTGTAAGAATTGAAGTAGGAATTTTAGAGGTAGAATTTTTGAGAAAATCTCATAATTCCACTCCAGTGGTGATGTAAGCACCACCCATTTCACTAACCAATTGACAGGACCATTTGAAGGAGGAGTCTCAAAGAAACACATGAAGAACATCTTCTATTATGGTAAGAAATGGCTTACATTGCAACTTTTGAATTCCCTATCAAAGATCTAGGAGGAGTGACACAAATACACATAATTCTCTCATCTTATCTACCAAATGTTCATGGTTTGACAAATGAAGATCCAGATACATTCTTATTTGAGTTTGAAATACTTTGTAGAGGATATGATTATTTTAATAATGATCAAAGGTTGAAAGTGTTTCCTCTTACTCTAAAAGGAGTAGCTCTCCGATGGTTCATGAGCCTAGGTGGGAACTGCATCCAAACATGGGAGGACATGACGAACATATTCTTGAAGAAGTACTAGGACTATTTCAAGGAAAATGAAGATATTTTCAATATGATACAAGGGGACGATAAAATCTTGGAGGACTATGTGAAGTGATTTTGATACAACCTTTAAAAATGAAAGCATAAGTATTTGGAAAAAGAGATCTTGAAATCACTCTGAATCAAAGGAATCAAAGATGAATTTTTAGAACTCTTAAATCTGATAGGAAAAGGTGATGTTTTTTAGTTTTCATATGATGATATTTGTGAATTGTGCATAAGGTATTCAAGAGGAATCTCTAAGGCTAGTAAGAATTTTAGAGAGTTTTCTTCTTTCTTTTCCAAATATGCTAAAAGAACAGGAGACATAAGAGCTGAAATCAATGTTTTATTTGAATATTTTAAATTTGATTTTATTAGCTCTCTAAATTCACAATTGAATGTTTTGCAGGTTCAGAAAAATCAAGAATTTGATGAAGTGTTTTTCCCTCATTACCGAAAGTAGCATCCGATAGATAGTTGTCCTTCCTTATATAGGATGGAAGTAGCATATCAAAGAGATGATGGAACTGCAACAAGGTCAAAACCATGGAAATAATGGCCTACAGGTATGGTTCAAAACACTTCCTCTCCATTCCCTTACTTGCATAATACATTATGGAATACTCGTGTTGGGGTAGCCATGTCAATCTCAGTATAACCCCCACAAATCTTGTATACAAGTTTGACATGGTTCATCGTATGATTGCATGACTACTCTCCCTCATATTTTAGCACAAACACATCCTCCATATTATTCACCATCTATTCCACAACATCTTGCTTGCCTATCAAAATCATTCACTCGACCCAATCAACTACATCATCAAAATGCTCCATTCCTTACACAATTTCCAACTCAACGCACTCCACACCCTCACCATAATAAACTAGTACAACATGCTTACAGTGTTGAACTAAAAAATTTACTCACCCTTTCCACCCATTCTATTTCACATGCACCATTGGAGAAAACTCATATTGAGATTCAAAATGTTTCAAATCCAAAAATTGTAGAGGTTATGGAAAAAAATGAGGTTTCTTTTAGTTTGCATCAACAAGTTGTTTTAAAAGCTAAAGAACTTCATGATATCATGGCTATGGGAAATCAAGAAAGTAAAGGATATATTGAAGATTGGTTTCGCTGCATCATTTGTTTGCAACATCACTCCATACTTCAACAATTTTTTATACCATCTTTTCAAGAGAAGTTGGCTTCTCATACCCTAATATTTATGAACATGCATTTTTCAAATTTGAGTATGTACATACTTGAAGCCTTATTTCAAAAATGGTTCCATTGTAAGTAGTCTTATACGTAATCATATTCATTGTTCAAATCAGAGTACGTTAGTGTAAAAAAATAAAATAAATAAGGATATAAAAAAATACATTTTGTTTTTATGTAAAAATAGTTGTTTTTTTTGCAACACGTCATGGAAATCAACATAAGTGATAAATGTTTTAATTAATTTGTATATATAGATTAATTATAATGGAAATAAAAGTTCTACAAACACTCATATTCATTTTTATCACCGATTTGGAAAAAATTCTTGAATATCATATTTTTTTGGCTTGTGGGCTTGATGAAATTTCTGGAAACACAATTGGGACAATCATGTTTTGAAGGACCAAAAGGGAATATTTTTAAAACATGTTTATAGCTTAAGTATCCCTTGATGTCTACTTTCCAACCCAATTTTAATCACTCAATTTGGATTTGAAATGAAAATGTTATAACCAAAACATTGACAGGGTGTCTAGTAGGCAGCTTAGGAACAAAGTTGAGACAGTAAGTGTTTGGAGGTCTAAATGACTATATTTTTAAAACCTGTTTCAATAATAAGTAGCCCTTGATGTCTACGTTTCAACCTAATTTGAATCACTCACTTTGTATTTGAAACGAAAAAGTTAAAACCAAAACATTAGCTAGGCGTCTTGTAGGCAGATCATGAACAGAGTTGGGACAGTCAGTTTTTGGAGGCCTAAATGCCTATATTTTGAAAACTTGTTTCTATTTTATATTTCCTTATGAATCTAGTTTACAAGGAAATTTGAATCATTCATTTTGGATACTGTATGAGAAAGTTATGACCACAATACTGACTGTCTATTGTAAATCAACACTCTAAAAACTCTGTTTTTCCAGCTGTTCATTAGAGTATTTGACCTATCAATTATTCGTTTATTAAAAAATTGTTTCCATTGGAGATACATAAATGAATATAATTTAATTTCCAATTTTAATCATTCAAATCTGTTATTAAACGAAAAATCTATGCTTAGAATATCCACTGTTGTTCTAAGTGGGGAAATCGAAAATGACTTTGTTATGCAGGTTGTTCTTAGTAAAATTGACATATCATATCATGGAATTTTCAAAACCTGTTTCTATTGGTGATATAAATTTTAAATAGCTCTCATTTGGATTTTGAATCACTCGAATCAGACCAAAAACAAAGGATTTGTGATTAAAACACTGCTAGTCAGTATGGTCGACCACTACTCTCCTGCAAGTGACAAATAAATTTTACTTTGTTATTTTCTTCCATGGATTTGTTTTACCGAGTAACTAATTGTTAGTTTTTTCATAATTCTTGTATTAAGGGAGCTCGACTACCTCTCTTTATCCATGATTTAATGTTTTATTGCTGGTAGGCACTCGTTGTTTTGCAGGTCTCATAAGAATAAGGAAAGTCAATTTATGGATGAGCGTTTTTTCAAAGAAATTTTAGTGAAACAAGGGAATTTCATCCAATCCATTACCTAATGGATTCATACAGAAGAAATGAAGAATTGATTTCTATTCAAAGATTCGTGTCACTGCTACGAAAACATTTTTCCAAGAGGTCATTTTTTTGATTGACAGATTGATATTGCCTTAGGAAATAACATCATAGCTGTTGTAACTTAATTTATTTATTTATATATTGTTTCTAAATAAAGTGTTGTTTCTTTTCTGATTTCTCTTATGTTTTTGTGTTTCAGGTATTGCTTCCTTCAAATTGAAGTTTCTGCTCCATTGGCGATTGAACAATGAGGATCCCACCATGCAAGTTTCAGTTGCAGAAGGCAACTCTTCGGCAACCCCACTTTTGTAAAAAGTTATTTTTGAGACTTGTGATTGTTTTTTCTATTTTTCTCGATTCATTTTCTTTCTTTTTTATGTTTTCCCTTCTGTTGTTTAGAGTAGTAGGGATGATTTCTTATCTGTGTTTTTTTTCTCTCCATGTTTTCTTTTTGTTGTTCCCTATAGGGATCAACACTTTTCGTGTGCATTTTCTTTGTTGTTCCCTATAGGGAACAACACTTTTTCATGTGCATTTTTTGTTGTTCCTTATAAGGAACAACTATTGTATTCTTTAGGGAACATCACTTTTTCGTGTGCATTTTTTTGTTGTTCCCTACAGGGAACAACACTTTCCGTGTGCAATTTCTTTGTTGTTCCCTACAAAGAACAAATTTTGTTCCTTATAGGGAACAAAAATTGTTCGTGTGCATTTTTTGTTGTTCCCTATATGGAACAACACTTTTTCGTGTGCATTTTCTTTGTTGTTCTCTATTGGGAACAACACTTTTTCGTGTGCATTTTTTGTTGTTCCCTATAGGGAACAACACTTTTTGGCATGCATTTTGTTTGTTTTTCCCTATAGGGAACAACATTTTTGGCGTGCATTTTTTTTTTTTGGTTCCCTACAGGGAACAACATTTTTGCGTGTGTTTTTCTTTTTTTGTTCCCTATAGGGAACAACACGTTTTTGAGTGTTTTTGTTGTTCCCTAAAGGGAACAACACTTTTTCGAGTGTTTTTTCTATTCCTTAAATGGAATAGTTGTTGTTCCCTTTAAGGAACAACACTTTTTTCGAGTGTTTATGCTGTTCCTTCAAGAAAACAACACTTAGGGAGTTTTTTTTAGAACAATCTTTCCTTCCTCTTATGAGATTATTCCTAGTTCATCTTAACCACATTTTACTGATTCCCTTTCATGGCCTGAAGTACACTACTTTTATGAGGACAAGAATTATGGAAGCGAGTTAATATCATTCACGTTATCTTTAACATGATAGCTTCTAGATGAAAGATTCTTTTTAAGAAAAGGGACACGGTTATTTATATACTACTTTACTATATCGTTTTTTCTTGTACATGATATTGATTGATCATCTTAATACCATTTTGGTTCCACCTTTCCTGGTTATAATATTCTCTATCTGTAATAAATGAGATTATGGGCATATTTTTTTTATTGACATCTTCAACTTCTTCCACCATCCTTGCTTTTAAGGAGTACTGAGCCTCCCTTTATTTATCATAAAAATGTGTAATAACAACAATTTTTTTTTTACATATGGAGGATAGGGGGTCTTATTAAGAGCCAACCTACCATGTTCATAAGGTTGTAACAAAGTGACATTCCCATTATGGCCACCACACCAGGGTTATGATCCATTCAATAGCCCAAATATCCTTGGAATAGGAGGTCTCATCATGAGCTGGCCTGATCATTTTTGCTACATCCCAGTGAATGGAAGTGTGGTTATCTAGTTACCACGCTAGCACACTGATCTCTTCTGTAGAACCACACTGGAACTCTCCATTTATAAATTGAGGATCCTGGCTCATATGGGTTAAAAAGCAACCCTACCAAGGCTATGGACGTCTACAGGCAACAGAGACTCTACTTATGGTATTGAAGTTATATCTTATCGTCAATTATTACTATAATACCCTTTTCTTATTCTCTCTTTTTATCGGAGAAGTTATTTCCTTAATTTTTCCCTGTTTTGAACCTTTACGCACGAGAAATTGTTTTCCGATCAATCACATCATTTTAAGCTAGAATACTATCAATAAAGCATCTATTTGGCATATTGTTGTCCTTTTTCTTTTTTGCATAACTTATTATCAATCCAAAGCATCCTATCTCTTATTCATAACTATCGGTGCTCTCATTATAACCATACCACTTGTCATCCTATCATTGATATGTGTGCTCTGCTTCATTTACTGTCGTACTATTCATTCCCTTGTCGTGCCATTAAAACAACACTTTTCCTATGCTTTATGGTCATGAACGCTCTTTTCCAATTGGAGGGGGAAGGTATGCATTATGAGATAAGATGCGATATAATTACTGCACTTTTCCATAATTTGTTGATTTGACAAAATATTAGTATTTCATTTATACAAAAGTTTTTTCTGATTGGTATTTTTGCATACGACTTATCTGTTGCTGTTCAAAACTAAAATTGTGGATTCAATAAATTTGCGTGCAAAATAGTGATCTGTTTACAAGAAAACGAAAACTATGGGGAAACTCTATTTGCAGCAAGGCCACACTATTGCAACTAACAGAAGAGGTTCAAGAAACTCGCGAATTGTTGAGACATGATGTGTTGGCCTGGATTCCACCTTTTGCATCACTTTCAGCGTCAACTCAGCCTACATCAGCTTCAACAAATGCCAGTCCATACATGTCATTCCACATTTTTTCGGAGGTAAAACTTGAGGTAAAATAGCATAATTTTATGATTTGTTACAAATTTAGGAGAATTTCATGAAAATCCATTGAGTTTTATTTATCATTATTCATTCCACATCTTTACCACTTCCCATTTTTCAAAGACATAGATTCTTTCAGTTTGGGGGAGTATTCCTCTCATTTATTTATTTATTATGACCATGCCATTAATATTTTTTATCATCCATTGATCTTCTTATTTATTCTCAACACCTCCCTTATTCCATGTTGTTTTACACCAAGCATAGATTTCAACAGATTGTAGTAAACACCTCAATTTGTTTTCTAACATTGTATGAGGGCATGCTAATTCTCTAGTTTGGGGGAGGAATTGCTACACATGATGGATGTTTTCTACTTTCTTTCTCATTTAATGCATATAATTTCATTTCTATACAATGCATAAATTGATTTGTGTATATCTTTAAAACTATGAACTGAATTCTTGTGATTTTTGGAAAACAAAGAGGTATCATTAAAATACACAAACCGAGACAATTTCAAGTTAAATTAGGTTGTCAAATTTTAGAAATCATGCACTATTGCCTACAACCATTTTTCTCATATCTCATGATCCCTGAATCAAAACGATTTGATTTTTGGATCATAGAAGCATTACTACAGTAGAAATCTACTTGTAAAATTTCAACAAAATCTAGTATGTAGTTTTTGAGGAAATGGTTAATGAAGTTTGTTGTTACTTATATCATATTTTGCTGCAACTTCATATACATGTAGTTGAATGTCAATGCAAAAATTGTTATGCCTTTATCAACATTACTAAAATTGAATATTCATTATTTGAGGAAGAATTTATTTGTTCCATCCGTTTCATGAGTTGGGATGAACAATTTTTGTATTATTGCTTGGTTAATACAGTCTTTGGGTTGCATGAAGACATGCAATATATTCAGTATGGGAGCATGTTGGGCCGCTAGTTTGTCATTATTATTATCACTCTTTAACACCTATTTCATCCATTTCTATCATTCTTTTTCACGTCATTTATCATGGTTTATCATATAATTCCATTTTATAATTATTTATGCTCTTATGGATAAATATCATTTCTTTTCCTTTATTTTTAATAAATTGATGATTATTATGGATGATTTTACCAATGACGGTTTATTAATAAATTTGTTGTAACATCACTCAGCATGCAGCTTCCAATATATTTTCAAGATTGCAGATTTGATATCTAGCTCATCATTAAATATTTCAACTTAGAAATTCGCTAGAATAAGAAGTGACACTTTTGTATTGGACGTTTCGGGAAAATGGAAAAAAAATTGGAAAATCTGAAACATGGGTTTTGTTCAGGACGGACCGAATTAGTTCTATGATGAGCAGTTTTCTCAAAATCGGTCTGTATTAAGAGAAATAGAATATTCTCCAAAGACATTTTTCTTAGATTCGTTGTTGCGGCTGGTTTCCAAATTATCTCAGTTGTTGTTGACACCTAATCTTCATGATTGGGTGAATATAATGTAAATAGATAAATAAGTAATATGAACAATCATCGGGAGATGAACTGAACAGTCTCTCCCTCATGTATTTAATGAAGACCTACCTGAAGGAATAAACATGAATCATTTTTTCCTTGAGGATTTACTGCCTGGCCTGACATGGTATCAGAGCCAGCTCCATTTTTTTTTATCTTTTATGCCCTTTGTAACTCCCTATTCTGCTCCTCTTCTCTCCATTCAAAAGTGTTGTCCATACAAAGCGTTGTCTCTCCATTCAAAAGTGTTGTCCATACGAAGTGTTGTCCATATAAAGCGCTACATACAAAGTGTTTTCCATAAATGTTGGTAGCCTAAACACTGCTCCATGCAGTGACTTGCTCCACACAATACCCTGAACGCTGCTCCATGTAGTGACCTGCTATCGTTTCTTTTTTCTTGTGAAGACTCACGAGTTGGAGAAGATCTGCAACCGATTCCTAGATTGTCCAATGTTTTCACAGTGTTTGAAATGAAAAAATTGGTAGCTGCAACAAAAAATTTTCATGGTAAGAACAAGCATGGTGAGGGAAGATTTAGCACTGTGTACAAGGGAACTAGTTGAGATGGAACCGTAATCTTGTGTGCCTGATAACCTGCGTGCTTCATTGTGTGATAGCGTGCTTCATTGCGTGATAGCATGCTTCATTTGCATGTGAGAATCAAAGCACACCTGCGTGCTTCATAGCTTGATAACCTACATGTGAAAGGGTTGATGTGGAAGTTTTGGCATACACGTTGAAGTTTCTGACATGGTATGTGATTTTTTTCCATATATATGCTTTTCCATATACCATAAAGGCACACGAATTTGTTGATCTTTTAATGGGAATATATTACATTATATAAAATTACCATTGGGGTATATGGAAGATATATGTTGGATCCTTTCATTTAGTTCTCGCATAAACAATGAGGTGATGGAAATATGTTGCATAAAGGTGTAGCATGAGGTATTGGTGTCCATATTGGTATATGAGGAAGATATTTGAAATCTTTTGAGAATGCCTAGCTGATCTATGTTTTATACTTTCATTAAAGACAAAGACAGTACATGGAGAGAATGCCCTTTTGAAATGTAAAAATTACCACCAGAAGTACAATTTTACTGTATATTGGCAGAAGTATTTTTCTATCAGCAGAAGTTTGGTTTTATAGAATGAATTCAATCATATCCATGGTGGGAATAGTTCTCACTGACAAGGAGAACTATCCTGAATGGTACCGGATTATAAAACACACCCTCATTTTCAATGATTTATGGAAAGGAGTGTGTGTCGAAGACAAAGACAATGAACCAGTACAACCTACCTCAGACAAAGAGCTCATCATTTGGGAAAACAAGAACAACAAAGCTTATGCATTAATCGTAACATCTGTAAATGAAGAGGTGTGTCACCATATTTCGTCATATTCAACTGCCTTTGAAGCCTTACAAAAGCTGAAAGAACTCTATGACTCACATTTTGCACTTGAAGTTGTTCAACTCATGATTAAACTCTTCACTCT